>JACEFZ010000379.1:127500-160000 GCA_014155875.1 Cepaea nemoralis
GTTGATGTTGTTGTTGGTAGTGTTTGTACTGTTGGTGGTATTGTTTATACTGTTGATGTTGTTGTTTATACTGTTGGTGGTATTGTTTATATTGGTGATGTTGTTGTTTATACTGTTGATGTTGTTGTTGGTAGTGTTTGTACTGTTGGTGGTATTGTTTATATTGTTGATGTTGTTGTTTATACTGTTGGTGGTATTGTTGATGTTTATACTGTTGATGTTGTTGTTGGTAGTGTTTGTACTGTTGGTGGTATTGTTTATAAAGTTGATGTTGTTGTTTATACTGTTGGTGGTAGTGTTGATGTTGTTTATACTTTTGATGTTATTATTGATGTTGGGGTGTACGGGGTTTCAGACATTGGTACTACCTTTGGTAAGGATGACTGCAGCGCTCTTTTGGCACATCCCCCACTGGTCCAAGCCTGACATCCAGCTCACGCCTGTGGCTCCAGTAGCTTTCAGCATGCGACAGCGGCTACCCCCCCCCCCCCGCCCCCGGGCAAAAACAGCTGTGACAGGCTGGCTAAATCAGGCGTGGGTAGCCGATTTGGTGTCAAACCAATCGGTGAAGTAGGGTATGCATATCCATCATATGAAGACAGGACTCGGCAGACTGCGCCGAAGAATTCATTGTTGATTCAACGAGCAAGACGGCGTTTACCTGCAAAGCGTTGTGGAACGTAATGAGCACGGCAAGGCACGTAGAGCGCCCAGGTCATCCACTGCACCTGTATTCGTCTCCAGTTCGTATTGACTTGTCTTGCCACTGGACTCAGATGGACTCAGGCGAGAGAGTGACGTCAACGAATTGCACAACTCTTCCTCACTTTAATCCAATTCATCATGCAAGTCATTCTTCATCCAACTTCATATATGACCTTCAAGTCCTGTGGCGATGGAAGTAAACAAAGCTATCCAGCAACTTTCCAGTGGAAAGGCGCCTAGTCCTGACTCCATCCCAGCAGAGATATACAAGGCAGGTGGGCTGGTCCTAATAGAGCAGCTTCACCAAGTCTTTACAAACATATGGGTGAACGAGACCATGCCACAAGATTTCAAGGACGCGTCAATAGTCCACCTTTACAAACGTAAAGGAAACCGCCAATCTTGTGACAACCACCGAGGCATCTCCTTGCTCTCAGTTGCAGGGAAGATACTCGCCAGAATTCTTCTCAGTCGCTTCACGGCCCATCTCGATCAAGGTCTTCTTCCTGAGAGTCAATGTGGCTTCAGAAAAGAACGAGGAACTGTTGACATGATTTTCTCTGCAAGGCAGCTGCAAGAGAAATGTCAGGAACAGAACTCCGACATGTTCTTCCCTTTCATTGACCTTACCAAGGCTTTTGATACAGTCAGAAGAGAAGGACTGTAGGAGATTGCGGCGAAGTATGGCTGTCCACGAAAGTTTATCCTAATAGTGCGGCTATTTCATGACGGTATGCAGGCAAGAGTAAAGGAAAATGGTGAACTGTCTGAGCCCTGTCCTGTCACCAATGGAGTGAAGCAAGGATGTGTCCTGGCACCAACATTGTTTAGCCTCATGTTTTCAGCTATGTTGACGAATGCCTTCAAGAACAATGACATTGAAATAGACATCAACTATCGCATGGATGGAAAGTTTTACAATCTCAGAAGGCTGAAAGTTAAAACCAAAACTGACAGTGACACCGTCAGAGAACTGCTGTTTGCTGATGATTGCGCTCTATATGCCAACTCAGAGGCAGACATGCAACACAGTGTTTCAGCTTTCTCACATGCCTGTGCCAACTTTGGGCTCAATATCAACTTGGAGAAGACTGTAGTTATGTACCAGCCAGCTCCAGGGAATAATCACACCTGTGCCGAATATCAAGGTTTAGGTCATAGACTAAGTGTTGTGGACGAATTCACTTATCTTGGCAGCACTGTGTCACAAGCTGCCACATTTGATGACGAAGTGAGTGCAAGAATCTCCAAGGCCAGCACAGCCTTTGGCAGACTGTACAAGAATGTATGGGACAGAAATGGAATAAGCCTGCAAACAAAGCTGAAAGTCTATAAAGCAGTTGTATTATCTCCATCCACACTGCTATATGCTTGTGAAACATGGACTATGTCTCAGCGACATGCTAGGAAATTAAACCACTTCCACACAGTCTGCCTTAGGAAGCTATTGAAGATTAAATGGCAATACAAGGTCCCATACACTGAAGTTCTAGAAAGAGCGTCCATGCTCAGTATCCACACTCTACTAATGAAGAATCAGATTCGCTGGGCTGGTCACTTAACTCGCATGCCAGATCACAGGCTACCTAAACGAATTTTTTACGGCGAGCTGCGTTGTGGTAAACGCTTCAAAGGCGGACAGAGGAAAGGCTTTAAAGACACTTTCGTGGCGTACATCATTACGCAAGGGTGCAGTCACTTATGAAGCAACTAGGACTGCAAGAGCTGTGAAGAAAAGGCTGGACAGAAAAACCACTGCAGGAGAACCTCCTCCTGGAACGTCAAGCATTCTTTGCCCACATTGTCAAAAAATCATTTCGAGCCAAAATAGACTTTATCAGCCATCTTAGAACTCACGGCTCCATACTTTCAACCCCACTGGATGAAATGAATGGCCATCATCATTCTTGATGGACAAACAACAACAATGTTGTATGGAAATAGTTTCCTGATATGGGTATGAGACACCATTTGTACGCCTGAAAACATAATGGAATACGTGAAAATCTGTCCCTCACTTAGCAGGCGTCAAGCCCAGGAGTCAGACCGTGCTCGTGACATCACCCCTGCAATCCTTCAACTTCGCTCAATCGCCCGCTGTCTCTTTCTCTTTCTGTCTGTCTCTCTCTCTGTCTGTGACTGTCTGTATGTGTCTCTCTCTTTTCTCTCATTTCTTTTTCTCTCTCTTCCCTTCCTCTCTCTCTCTCTCCTTTCGTTTTGTCTTCTCACTTCTCTCTCTCTCTCTCTGCGCTATCTTTAACTTCTTGTTTTCTCCTTCAATCTTTCTCTGTAGGTTGATGTGTAATGAGCTAAAAGACTACTGAAATATATATATATAGTTTACTAAGGACCACCTGTGACCTGCAGTCATGCTCAGCCAACTTACCGTGTCTGTGAAATCGTCTCCCCCAGACTGTTCGCTAATCAAGGGCATTGTGCCTGCTAAAGTCATGAAGTCATCGGGAGTCTGCATGAAGTCTGTGTATCGTCGTAGAGCTCGCTTGATTTCCACTTTCACGATAGACTGTGGAGCAGAGCAAGCTGTCGGTGATTGTCTGTCTATCCAGCTTTCTTTCTCTGTATCTTATTTTCACCCCTCTCTCTCTCTCTCTCTCTCTCTCTCTCTCTCTCTCTCTCTCTCTCTCTCTCTCTCTCTCTCTCTCTCTCTCTCTCTCTCTCTGCGTGTCTCCCTGCCTGTCTCTCTATAAGTGTTTTTTTTTGCATATCCTTTACAGGACATTGCAGTCAACACCAGCAGTTTTCATTTGCTGTTGATGTCTTGGCAAGTTTTAGGTTCACTAGTTTCCATTGCTTTCTGAACGACCGGCTCACATACCTCCGTAAGTACCCAGCGCGAAGTTATCCGCTGCCGAATCTCGCGCAGCTGTGGTTCATACGTGAGTAAACGGGATTAGTGACAACGTCCTTAAAACCTTCGCCAGGGAGACCGGCCTCTCTATAAGTATGACTGCCTATCTTCTGTCCGGTCGCCATGCCTTCGCTCTGTCCGCCCTACCTACCCACCCTTCCACCCGCTCGCCCGTCCGTCTCTCTGTCCATCTGTCCGCTCTGCCCGCCCTCTGGTCGGTCCCATGTCTGTTCCCTATCTCTTTCTCCCTCTGGCCTTTTAACTTGCTTGTGAGACATAGTGAGACAGAGGAACAGATATACACACTGAGAGAGAGAGAGAGAGAGAGAGAGAGAGAGAGAGAGAGAGAGAGAGAGAGAGAGGGAGAGAGAGAGCAAGCAAAATAGAGACGGCGCAGACGAGAGACAGGGATACAGAGAGTCAAATAGCCATAAAGATAAGACACACACAGAGAGGGAGATAAACCAAGATAATGACGGGGCAGACGAGAGACAGAAATACAGATACACAGAGATACATAGCTAAACAGATAAAACACACAGAGACGGAGAGAGACCAACATAAAGAAGGTGCAGACAACGAAATACAAAGATAGCCATATAGCTAACCAGATGAGACACAGAGAGGGAGATACAGAGAGGGGAATACAGACAGTCTCACTATACTTTGTATGTAGAACAAATTCGAAAAAATGAAGTATATAATGTCATCTAAAAATGTACTAAAAATTTCGTTACATTAGTTACGATAGTCACTGCTATGGTCTTACGCTGTTTTGGGGAAGCTGGAAAGACACTAATTCAACACATTTCTAACCGTAATACGATGAGAAGGTTGTTTATCAGGAAATCTTGCTATAAATCTTTGAATAACCTTCCGTGTGTATCGACCGCCATTTTGAAGCATTTGATCAACCGAAAAAAATGATTTCTTCCGTTGATAACACCATTCTGTTTGGGGTGCAGCAGACGATAGACATCCATCATGTGCCATGCAGGAAAGCTTGGTGGGTCATGACTCGCCATTTCACTCGATCACCAGAGTCGTGGATCAGCTCAGTGTTCCTGTCTCGACCATGCCATGTGGCCAAGCCATCAGGTATTTACTTCTCGGTTTTCTCCTTGGTCTGTTCCCTTCGATATTGCCAGTTGTCACCAAGTTCTCCAGTTGATTTCTTCTCATAACATGTCCAAATAATTGTGACTGTCTACGTCTAATTCCTCTCTTCACGGTGGACTGTGGAGCACATTTTTGGATGACATCATATACTTCATTTGTCATATTTGTTTGGTCTACATACAAAGTGTAGTGAGACTTTAGTATATATATAGTTACAGTTAAGTAGTTATAGTTACAGTTATAGTATATATATATAATGTCCATAACAAAATTTTGCAACCGACCCCAGCATGTATAGGCTTTTATAAACAGCCGACTCCTTACCATAGAAATCAGCCGCAGCGGATATCGAGCCCACGACTCTGTACAACGGGGAATTATGAAACGCTGTGATGATGCCTGGGTTGGTCATGGTTTCTCCCACAGGTTGAAGTATTTCATTGTCAACAGACCCCAATCAAATGTCCAGAGAAAGTGTGTAAAAGAGAGCCACTGGAGAAAGTGTGTGAAAGAGAGGTGCAGAGAAAGCATTTAAAAGAGAGGTAGAAAGGAAGTATGTACACGAAATCCCGAGAGAAGGTATGTAAAAGAGCAGGAGAGTGAAAGTATGTAAAAGAGACGGAGAGAGATAGTATGTAAAAGAGAGGCAGGAAGAAAGTATGTAAAGGAGAGGTAGGAAGAAAAATGTAATAGATTGGCAGGGAGAAAGTCAGTGAAAGAGACGCACAGAGGAAGTGTGTGAAAGAGAGGCACACAGAAAAAAATGTAAACGAGAAGAACAGAGAAAATATGTGAAAGATAGGTACAGAAAGTATGTGAAAGAGAGGTACAGAGAAAGTATGTTAAAGAGAGGTGCAGAGAATGTATGTGAAAGAGAGATGCAGAGAAAGTATTCAAAAGAGAGGTGCAGAGAAAATATGTGAAAGAGAGGTGCAGAGAAAGTATGTGAAAGAGAGAATATGAGAACGTATTAAAAGAAAGGTACATAGAAAGTTTGTAAAAAAGAGAATCAAAGAAAATATTTTAAGTAGAGGTGCAGAGAAAGTTTGTAAAAAAGAGTCGCTGAGGAAGTCTGTAAAATAGAGACGCGTGTAAGGAATTGAACCCAAACCATTCATTACCATATGTCGCTGGGAATGCAATGCTGGATCTTTTGTTACCAAGTAGAAAAGTAGAGCGATCTGAGGACATGAAAACAGTTACTGATAATTGAGAGAACGAACGAACAAACTTTATTTTCACAGGGTCACACGACTGGGCACTCAAGCCCGTCTTACATTCGACCCTTCCATCCACTCGTCTTTCATACATGAATTATCTATTGTGTATGCTACATTCACATAGGGAAAACAAATTGTCAAACGAATAATGTGAACATAAACAAAGGTTATGCTCGCTTACACTCAGGAAATAAATGACCGTAGACCCCGAGGTAAACCAAGAAGACGGTGGAGAGATAATATACATACAGACCTACAAGCACTTGGAATCAACGACTGGCAAGAGAAGGTCAACCAGAGAGATGAATGGAGACGGATTGTATCTGCAGCAAAGAACCTCAATGGCTCGGAACGCTGAAGAAGAAGAAGAAGAAGAAGAAGAAGAAGAAGAAGAAGAAGAAGAAGAAGAAGAAGAAGAAGAAGAAGAAGAAGAAGAAGAAGAAGAAGAAGAAGAAGAAGAAGAAGAAGAAGAAGATGATGAAGAAGAAGAAGAAGAAGAAGAAGAAGAAGAAGAAGAAGAAGAAGAAGAAGAAGAAGAAGAAGAAGAAGAAGAAGAAGAAGAAGAAGAAGAAGAAGAAGAAGAAGAAGAAGAAGATGTTGGTATACCTCATCTTGAAGAATGTATCTGATTCCTCTAGTTTACATTGCGTGAGGAGGCACATTGTTGTGTGTGTGTGTGTGTGTGTGTGTGTGTGTGTGTGTGTGTGTGTATGTGTGTGTGTTTTGTTCTCATATCCTTTATAGGACATTGTTTTGTTTTTTGTTCGCATATCCTTTATAG
Organism: Cepaea nemoralis; assembly: GCA_014155875.1. NCBI lineage: Eukaryota > Metazoa > Mollusca > Gastropoda > Stylommatophora > Helicidae > Cepaea > Cepaea nemoralis. The sequence goes on from JACEFZ010000379.1 coordinate 134,195, forward strand.
GACATCGCTGTCAACATCAGCATCTTTCAGTTGATTGTTGATTTATTGGCTAAGTAGTTTGCCATTGCTTTCTGCGCGACCGGCTCACATACCCCAAAGTTACCGACGCGGTGAGAACCTCTACCAATTCTGGCGCACGTCACGTTACTCACGAGAGTATACGGGATTACGGAGAAAGACTCTAACCCCTAGGCCACAGAGACCGGCAGGAGGCTCATACATAGACAAATATAGTCAGAGGCAGAGGGGGCCCTTGTGGAGGTCTCCCTCCACATCCTCCCAATATTATTAACCGATTCCGTGCCTGAGGTTGGGACGCAGAGGTGTTTCCTTGGCACCAGGGCCGGGATCTATACTGGCCAAGACCTGCTGACACGTCCACGGCGTGCGTCCTGGGCAACAGGTCCCTTCGGGGACCTGGCTAACATCAGTAGGATCGATGATTCCTCCGAAGTCGGAGAGTGTCTGCCTTTACGGCGAGGAACCACCAGTCTGCACACCAATAAGCCAGACATGGGACAACGGATACTCATGCAAACCTCAGGTCCTGTATGACAGCACACTGATGCTGGACAACAGGATGTCTTCATCCGACATACAGGACTTCACGCTGGAGTTCATAGCCAGCGAACACAAGCAAGCAAGCAGTGCCGAAGGTTATATATATATCGCTAAATGTGATGTCCCATTTGTACAGAAGGACGATTTATAGTCTTACTAGGATGATCATGTTATGTTTTGTTTTTGTTTTGTTTAGTGGTAACTTCCGCAAATTTCAATGCTCAGTGAATGGAAATTTAAATAGTAGTATATGTTCGTGTGATTGTTTACTATGTTCAGTCCACATTTAATGTTTGTTTGTCACTGCATCAGCTAATCTTTGTCCGTAATTCCCTTCTCCGTGTGTTTATATGACTTCCGCTATTTCGTTTGCTTTGCGGCTTCCAGTGTCTAGTTATATTGCCCTCAGATTTTCTCAATGTGTCTCCTATCCAGTGCCAGTGTCTTTCTCTCGCCTCTTGGGTCACTGGTATTTATCTAGTTCTCTCCATGAGGTCTACATTGGAGATGGTCATACAATTTTATTTGCCTATAGATTGTTATGAGAAGAAATGGATTGGAGAACTTAGTGACAACTGGCAAGATCGAAGGGAACAGACCAAGAGGAAGACCGAGAGGAACATACCTGGATGGCTTGGCCACATGGCATGGACGAGACAGGAACACTGAGCTGATCCACGACACTGGTGATCGAGTGAAATGGCGAGTCATGACCGCCCACGCTTTCCGGCATGGCACATGATTGATTGATTGATATAATGGCTCTATGGTGAAGGGCTTACGAACGCAATTCGTAATCCCGCATACTGCGTTCGAAACACAGTTGCGGGCGATTTGGCAGCTGACCACTTTGTCTTGGATTTCATACATTGGTATCGTGCCGGTCGTTCAGAAAGCAATGGTAAACTGCTGAACGTAAACTTGTCAAGAAGTTAGAAACATCCAACGAATGATGGGTTTGACTGGGACATACTGTAAAGAATATGCAACTAACTACAGAAGATACATTTCCTAAAATGTAACCATCATTTGCTATAGACTTAACTCATAGCGCAGGTAATAATTTCTTGCACGGGTTTTCTCTCTGAGTGGTAATATACCGGGGAAATCCATCAAGCAACAGGAATGTTGTTATATAAAACATAGAAGAGTATGAACAATTGATAATCTCATTTCAGGACACAAACTGGTTCTTAATCAATACCCCATGTAGGGGTCGTGAAGATCCAGCAGTTTGCATATGCGCAATAGTGATTAAAAATGGCTTCCCCATTATCGAATTGCATTGTGTAACAACGCGGCGTTATAAATTTTGTTGTAGTCACAGGTGGTGGAACCTTGTGAAATAAACAGAAGAATGATGGCTCAGCATAGGAGACAGTTGTCTGAGTCAGGAAAGAGTACATGAACGGGCAGACAGATTTCAAAATGGAAGACAAAACGTCATTGACGAACCACGTAGTGGATCTCAGTTATGCAAGTGACAACGAACAACGAGATAATGGAGGCGGTGCAAAAGTTATCTTCATAGAAGACATCAACAAACTAGTGAATAGGTGGACCAAGTGTGCTGCCAGGCAGGGGAAACTATGTTGAGAAACACGCACAGAATATCTGGTTCGCACTATTGTAAAAAAAAAAGAAAATGTAATTCGTAAATATCATGTTACTTAATGACTTCCCCTTGTGCTACTAAAGACTTATGTGTAAGGCCTGGTGGCGCAGTGGCTAGCATACTTGCCAACCAGCATGGTGGTAAAGTGTTTGATCCATCCCCCTTTTATACAAAGTTAAAGACCATCTTTACACGCCTTCAGGCTTCTCGGACATAAGCGCTATATCCATGTTGTTGTAGACAAATGGGCACTGGGTGGGTTTTGTCATCAGTGCCGCGCCGGCCGCCTGTATGTCCCAAGATATACTCTGTACCCATGTTAGGCTTGGAAGACAAGACAGACAGCCAGACGGATACCACGGCGGGTAGAGCGACAGACAGATATTTAGACAGACATTTAGACAGAGAGACAGACAGACCCCATGGCAGGTGGAGCGACAGACAGACATTTAGACAGAGAGACAGACAGACACAACGGCAGATAGAGCGACAGACAGACATTTAGACAGATAGACACAACGGCAGGTGGAGCGACAGACAGACATTTAGACAGACGTCTAGACATGCATTTTGACAGACATTTAGAAAGGCAGGCAGGCACGGTTTGACAGACGTTTAGACATACATTTAAAGAGACATTTACACACAGACAGACAGACACAACGGCAGTCAGAGCGACGGACAGACATTTAGACAGACATGTATACAGAGAGACAGACAGACAGACACAACGCCAGGTAGAGCGACAGACAGACATTTAGACAGAAAGACAGACAAACACACACAACGGCAAGTAGAGCTACAGACAGATACTTAGACAGACATTTAGACACATATTTAGATAGGCATTTAGACAGACCTGTAGACAGACATTTAGACAGAGAGACAGACAAACAGACACAGCGGCAGATATAGCGACAGACATACATTTAGACAGAGAGACAGACAGATAGATATTTAGACAGACATTTAGATGGACATTTAAACAGACAGACAGCTGATAGACAGACATACATAATTAGAATAGAGTAATTTAGAATAGATTATATTAAACTTAAGAATTAGATTTAGAATTAGAATTAGAAGTAGATTTAGATGAAGATTTAGATGCAGATGAATATTTAGATGAAGATTTAGATGAAGATTTAGATGAAGAGTTAGATGAAGAGTTAGATGAAGAGTTAGATGGAGAGTTAGATGGAGAGTTAGATGAAGTGTTAGATGAAGATTTAGATGAAGATGTGGATGAAGATTTAGATTAGATTAGATCGATAAAATTGTATGTAGGTAGGAGGGAAGATAAAGGGGTAAGAGGGTAGATAAGTTAACGAGTAGTTAAGTCTGTCGGATAGTGGATACGTAGATCCTCATGTAAGAATGTATGAAAATATATATAATAATAGGATTGTACAGAGTTTTGGAAGTAAGGTCCTTAATTTCTCAGGAGTGTGGAAGTTATCATGTGGTTACTCACAGTCTTCTTTGCCAGTCCTGTTTAAGGCGTTGTCCCGAAAGATTCCCTCACACAGCGTCTGCATCCAGCGGGTCGTCTCCTGCTTGCTGGTAGTTGTCTCGTTGGTCAAACTATTGTGTGGAAGAGAAACATTAGACTGGACAGCAATGGCGGACAGGGAGATAAACAGATTCGTTGCCTGGAGCCGGTGCAACTAAAGGAACGTTAGCATTTCTAACATTGTCTAATGTTTATGAACGTTAGCAGTTGTAACATTGTCTAATGTTTATAAACATTAGCATTTGTAACATTGTCAAACGTTTAGGAACATTAGTAACATCTTTCCGGGTCCGGTCAGGGATATGAATATTTAAATTTCAAATCCCGAAACAACCACATAATCAATTGATTATTGCTCACTGGATTTAGGAGGCCTGGTGTTCCTTGCCAGTGAGAAGTCCTGATCGTTCGGGTCCCATCGATTGACGGACGTCGGTCGCGGCGATTGGGCAATCTTGAGCATAGCCTACGATGGGTAGCGTTGTGATGTTCTGTTGTGATAATTTGGTGTGTCCAGTGTGTGCCGCGTGGTTACACACCCGCTTCACACGCGTGATCCGGGACTGTTTCCGGATCCGGTCAGGGATATGAATATTTAAATTTCAAATCCCGAAACAACCACATAATCAATTGATTATTGCTCACTGGATTTAGGAGGCCTGGTGTTCCTTGCCAGTGAGAAGTCCTGATCGTTCGGGTCCCATCGATTGACGAACGTCGGTCGCGGCGATTGGGCAATCTTGAGCATAGCCTACGATGGGTAGCGTTGTGATGTTCTGTTGTGATAATTTGGTGTGTCCAGTGTGTGCCGCGTGGTTACACACCCGCTTCACACGCGTGATCCGGGACTGTTTCCGGATCCGGTCAGGGATATGAATATTTAAATTTCAAATCCCGAAACAACCACATAATCAATTGATTATTGCTCACTGGATTTAGGAGGCCTGGTGTTCCTTGCCAGTGAGAAGTCCTGATCGTTCGGGTCCCATCGATTGACGAACGTCGGTCGCGGCGATTGGGCAATCTTGAGCATAGCCTACGATGGGTAGCGTTGTGATGTTCTGTTGTGATAATTTGGTGTGTCCAGTGTGTGCCGCGTGGTTACACACCCGCTTCACACGCGTGATCCGGGACTGTTTCCGGATCCGGTCAGGGATATGAATATTTAAATTTCAAATCCCGAAACAACCACATAATCAATTGATTATTGCTCACTGGATTTAGGAGGCCTGGTGTTCCTTGCCAGTGAGAAGTCCTGATCGTTCGGGTCCCATCGATTGACGGACGTCGGTCGCGGCGATTGGGCAATCTTGAGCATAGCCTACGATGGGTAGCGTTGTGATGTTCTGTTGTGATAATTTGGTGTGTCCAGTGTGTGCCGCGTGGTTACACACCCGCTTCACACGCGTGATCCGGGACTGTTTCCGGATCCGGTCAGGGATATGAATAATTAGTAACATCGTCTAATGTTAGAAACATTAATATTTGTAAACTTGTCTAATGATTGGAAACTTTAACATTTGTTACATTGTCTAATATTTGAAGAAAAAAAAATTAACATTGTCTAATGTTTAGAAGCATTACCATTTGTCAAAACGGTCATTTACTGCCAATATAGTACCTTGCGGTGTATGGCAGGGAGGTCCTGAGCCTGGGGAATTAAGGCCGCCTGGCTAGTGCAGTCGCCGCGAACTGTGCAGATTAGAGGTTTCATTTTGCCCTCGATAGAAAAAAAACTCCACACCTTGCCGAGGATTCTAACCCGGGTCTCCCGAAGGTGCATGCGGCATACTAGCCACTTGGCCAGCCGCTCCTTAATTTGTAACATTGTCTAATGTTTAGGAACATTAACAGCAGACCATTATCTGCGTATCTAACACGCTCGCTTAAGTAGTAACTGGTGAGACAGACAATGTTACAGTAGTAACTGGTGAGACAGACAATGTTACAGTAGTAACTGACTGGGGTTCATTCATTCATTCAGTAGCATGTCCTTCGCAGAACCTCTCTCCCATAACAACCTTCCTGAAAACTTCAAGATGTCCCTCGTCTGATACACCCATCTGGAGATCATCTGCCACATCCTGGACCCATCTTATCTTTGGCCTTCCTCTTCCTCACTTCCCGGCATATACTCCTCCATTATTCTTCTCTGACTGTGATAGATAAGGCTTAACAAAGAAGCGACGGAACGCTAAATGATCACCTTGGATGTTTCGGATGCCACCAGGAAAGGATGAGCAGTTTGGAAGATTGATGCATGGAATGCATGCTCAAAGCTCGCCGGGCCTCGTCAATCGTCTCATAGACACACAGGGCGGAGTTGTATGTGCGCTTGAGGAGGGCAACCACGTGACCGTACCTGAAAGAGATGGCACCACGTGTTTCCTTCACATATAAAAAAAAACATCTTTAACATCGATTTAGCAACTTGAAAAGCTAGTTTCTATGTAGTCTACGAAAGCCCCAGGTCTAATTATCTTTACACCTTTTTAAGGAGTCTAGATTCAGTGTCTCGAAGACAAGACTAATTCATCACCTCTTATATAGAGATCACCATGGCCAAATGGATCAGGGAAAAAACAAAGTTAATTGCATATCCTTTACAGGATGTAGCAGTCAACCCCAGCATTTTTCGGCTGTTCGTGATTCCTAGGCAAGTTTACGTTCAGTGTTTGCTATTGCTTTCTGAACGACCGGCACTCATACCATTTCATAAAAAACCAATGCAAGACGGTCTGCTGCCAAATCGCCCATGTGTTTCGAACGCGGGTATGTAGGATTATTACCTGCCTCCGTAATCCCTTCGCCATGGATAAGAGCGCTCGATTTTAAAATTCCGGTGTGCTGATGCCGAGAACTACACCGGCAAGTTGGACTAAAATGTTGACTGCTCTCCCTTGATTTGGCGACTTAAATAATAAGTACCTTAGAAGTGGGAGTGGGTTTGCCTGATGGCAATGGACACTGGTAATACGGAAAGCTAGTCCACACGCAAAGTTCAGTCCGTCGCATTAGAAGTAGTAGCACATGCAAGGACTACACTTGAGTTCAACAACAACAACAACAACAACAACAACAACAACAACAACAACAACAACAACAACAACAACAACAACAACAACAACAACAACAACAACAACAACCAAACAAACAAACAAACAAACAAACAAAACTACTACCCCTTTGAAAGTCGATAGTTTAAACAAATCATCACAAACATCAGAAAGAGACAATGGCCACGTTATAAGAAGGGAAAAACTGCAGCAGGTTGATACAACTAGAATATTTCATTAAAGAGAGACAGGGGAAGGCAGCGAAGATTCTTGACCGGGCACGGAAGGGTGCAGCGCACAAATTGATACATGCTGTTGCAGATTGTAAGATATAGAGAAGAATGATTGCCCACACGAGGTACTTTGGAATGATGAAGACTATGATGATGATTGATGTAAACATCGGACGTTAAAATATGTCACTAGACAGCTACTCTAGCCACGGGTCAAACAACGGTTTTCTACGTTCCGGAAACCAGGCTTGGAAAATGCTGTCTCATCCGTTTAGCATCATCTCCCAGTATCTTGCCGGCTGGCGTGGGCAATCATGCCTCTCCATAAATTACGATCTCCGACGTCATGGATCAGTTCGTGTATTGACTCCCTAACGTGCCATGACACAAGACTGTTGAGAATCTTCTCACGCTGTCTTCTTCTATCTTTCTTTTCCCAAATCTTTCTGGTTGTCATAACATGTTCCGAGTTTTGTCTTTTCATAAAGTGGACAAAAACGATGACACCCTCTTTTTGATATTTGTGAATCTTTGCGACTCAGGTTCCATTAAGACGTCCTGATTGCTCATTTGGGCTGTTCAATTAATTTTCAGCATTCTTCTATAAACCCACACCCTCAAGGCTTCCAGAGATTTTTTCAGCCTGTTTACTAATTGTCCAGGATTCGCAGCCGTATGTTAAAACTGGTTCTAGGTAACATGCAAGAACTCTTTTTTTTTCTTCTAATGTTTAAGAACAGTGACTTATTGCACAAAACGTTCTTCATTTGATAGACTGCAGTTTTTGCTTGTCCTATTCTGTTTTTTATCTCAGCGATGCATCTTCCATCTGATGTCATCTGTGTGCGTAGATATCTGAACTTCTGCACTTGCCCCAAAATTGCCCCCTTTATCATAGGGGAATAAAAGCTGGTGTGGAACACATATCGCGTGTGTATAGCATAGGATTCACCAGGCCTGGCAACAGATGTCTCACCTGTTAACATATAACTGTCCAGGCCTGGAAGCTCATAACTGGTATGCTTAGCACGAAAGCCCCAGGCACGGACATTGAATGACTGGCACCTTTCCGTCTTGACAGACGATAATTTGTAAAATAGGGTTATCTCTCCATAACCTGGGCTGAATTTAGAGACCATGTGTTGCCCATGCAGCATGATCCCTCTCTCGGCCTGTCTAGTTTACTCCAGAGGAAAGGTAACACAAATACGCCTGGAACAAGACAAGCTGCAGAAGCTGCCGGATCAGCAAATCAATGCTCTAACTGTCCCCCTGTCAGAGCTTCGATCCCAGACCAGTTACCAACCAAGGCTTAGGGCCTGGTCTGCCCTGCCATGACATTTAGTCTTTATGTTGCATTTTATCACACCAGGATAAGACTTGTACCCACCCAATTGCTCTCTTCCACCCGAAGCCGTTGGCACAATGTCGGGTGTCGGGTTTGGTAAGCGCTGCGCAATATTCGGTGCTAAAAGAAGCAGATAATACCGTCTACTGTCATACGGTAGCTCAATCATATCTGAGTAAGATCTGACAAGAAATGGAAACTGTCAAATCACATATTTAACATATAAATCACCCGAAAACCCAAATCGCGTGTGTTTAGCATCGAAAACGTCAGGCCTGATGCTGATGCCTCACTATTTAGCATCGAAAATTTCCGGCATGGACACTGGTGTCTCACTGTTTAGCATCGGAAATTTCCGGCATGGACACTGATGTCTCACTGTTTAGCATCGAAAACATCAATCCTGATGCTGATGCCTCAATGTTTAGCATCGAAAATTTCCGGCATGGACACTGATGTCTCACTATTAGCATCGAAAACTTCAGGCCCGGAAACTGATGTCTACTGTTTAGCATCGGAAATTTGCGGCATGGAAACTGATGCCTACGGTGTAGCACAGAAAATTACCGGCATGGATACTGATGTCTCACTTTTTAGCATCGAAAACATCAGGCCTGGAAACTGATGTCTCACTGTTTAGCACAGAAAATTACCGGCATGGACGCTGATGTGTCAATTTTTAGCATTAGGAACTCCAAGCCTGTAAGCTGATGTCTCATTGTTTAGCATAGCAAATTTCATATAGCAGGCCTGGAAACTGATGTCTCACTGTTTAGCATCGAAAACTCCAGACCTGGAAACTGATGTCTCACTGTTTAGCATATAAAATTAACGGCGTGGAAACTGATGTCTCACTGTTTAGCATCGAAAACTCCAGACCTGGAAACCTTGATGTCTCATTGTTTAACATAGAAAATTAACGGCGTGGAAACTGATGTCTCACTGTTTAGCATCGAAAACTCCAGACCTGGAAACTTGATGTCTCATTGTTTAACATAGAAAATTAACGGCGTGGAAACTGATGTCTCACTGTTTAGCATCGAAAACTCCAGACCTGGAAACTTGATGTCTCATTGTTTAACATAGAAAATTAACGGCGTGGAAAACTGATGTCTCACTGTTTAGCATCGAAAGCTCCAGACCTGGAAACTTGATGTCTCATTGTTTAACATAGAAAATTAACGGCGTGGAAACTGATGTCTCACTGTTTAGCATCGAAAACTCCAGACCTGGAAACTTGATGTCTCATTGTTTAACATAGAAAATTAACGGCGTGGAAACTGATGTCTCACTGTTTAGCATCGAAAACTCCAGACTTGGAAACTGATGTCTCATTGTTTAGCATAGAAAATTAACGGCGTGGAAACTGACGTGTCATCTGTTTAACATACAAAACACTCGGCTTGGAAACTAATGGCTCACCTGCTTGACATAGAGAGCGCCAGGTCTGGAAAATGACGTCTCACCTGCTTAGAATAGAAAACTCCAGGTCTGGAAAATGACGTCTCACCTGTTTAGAATAGAAACTCCAGGTCTGGAAAATGACGTCTCACCTGCTTAGAATAGAAAACTGCAGGTCTGGAAAATGACGTCTCACCTGTTTAGAATAGAAAACTCCAGGTCTGGAAAATGACGTCTCACCTGTTTAGAATAGAAAACTGCAGGTCTGAAAAATGACGTCTCACCTGTTTAGCATGGAATACACCAGGAAGAAACTTGGAGTCAACAGGTAGCGCGAGATTCTCCACTGAACCTTCACGGCCGAGGACGGGGTCATGGAGTAGTTTACCGGCTTCAGCATGAAGATGAGTTTATCTCTGTGTTTGATGACTGCAGTGATGCGACTCATGTTGTGCGCGTCCCTGGACCTGCGAATTAGAACGTCTGTGAGTCTTTACTGTCAAAGGATAGGTTGAGCTTTATGGGGCGTGCTGGGGGGTGAAATACATTGGGAAACTTACTGACAACTGGCAAAACTGAAAGGGGAAAGAGCAAGAGCAAGACGCGGAATTAAGCACACCTGCGACGATTCACTGCAAAAGAAGTATAGTTCATACATAAACACAGGGGGAAGGAGTGGGGAGGAGGAGGAGAAAGGAGTGAAGGTGGAGGAGGGTGGTGGAGGAGGAGGGTGGGTGGAGGAGGAGGGTGGCGGAGGAGGAGGGGGGAGGAGGGTGCAGGAGGAGGAGGAGGAAGAAAAGGAAGGAAGAGAAGGGGGAAGACGAAAATGAAAGAAGAGGGGGGGGGAAGACAAACATGAAGGAAGAGGATGAGGAAGACGAAAATGAAGGAAGAGGAGAAGGAAGAAGAATGAAGAAGAAAATTAATTACGAGGAGGAGGAAGGAGAAGATGTTATATATCCTGGCGTCCTATCCTTGTCAGTTACACTGTATGTTTGTTCATATTGTGCGCTACAGTATCTCAAACTACGAAGGATTTTTCGCTTTACATTGGAATGTCAAATGCATGTTGTTGATTTATTGAGTACAGATCATTCATCACAGCATTAAGGACATTCCCATACGCTCTCCGTCCTCATCTTCAATAGCCAATGAAGAGTTCCAATACTGATGGTACCAGTGCAGACTGCTGATGTAGAGACTAGAGGGATATTCCTCGCAGTTCTGATTCTCTGCTAGATCCTCTATCAACATGTTAAGGAACCACTATGGGCTCGAGTTGAGTTGAATTGAGATGAGCTAAGAACCGACATCACTGCATTCAGGATATTCCCATACTCGCCCCGTTCCCTCATTCAACAGCCAGCGAAGAGTTACACTACTAAACGACCCCACCGCTATCTTATTTAACGCTCTCCTGGTCTTCCCTCTCAGTTTTGAGATTCTACCAGATTCTGCCGATCCCCCGCAATTTCATACTTTCCACATACGGGTTCTCAATCTATTCCCCGACCTTCTCCATCTGGTCCCACAGGCGCACGATCACCTCTCACTTGGCCATAGATAATCTACCACCACGAGGTGCATTACCTGCCAGCATATCAGCCTGTTCATTCCCCCACACGCCCGCGTGGCAAGGGGAAAATATCCATACAATTCTCACAATCTGTGACCTCTGAAGCCAGGATAATGAGCTGGAATAGTGGAATGATCATTCTCACACCAGCTGCATTTCCTTCCCTGGATATTTCATGGTACATATTTTAGACTGGACGTAACCGAGAGCCCAGTTCAATGTCAAAGAAATCCGCTTCAGTTGGGATTTGAACGCATGCCAATCGGGCCGGCAGACAAGCGTGCTACCCAATATGATATCGAGCCTGCAATTTGTTCAGAAGCGCACCCGACCAAGATACATCGATCCCCAAGTTGTTCAGAAGCACCCCGACCAAGATACATCGATCCCTAAGTTGTTCAGAAATACCCACGACCAAGATACATCAATGCCCAAGTTGTTGAGAAGCACCCCGACCAAGATACATCGATCCCCAAGTTGTTCAGAAATACCCCCGACCAAGATACATCAATGCCCAAGTTGTTCAGAAATACCCCCGACCAAGATACATCGATCCCCAAGTTGTTCAGAAATATCCACGACCAAGATACATCAATGGCCAAGTTGTTCAGAAGCTCCTCCAACCAAGATACATCAATGCCCAAGTTGTTCAGAAGTTCCCGACCAAGGTACATTGATGCCCAAGATGTTCAGAAGCACCCCCGACCAAGATACACCAATGCCTAATAAATTAAGAAGCCAAAGCAGCAGCAATATTTGCGCCAGTAGAAAAGAAACACTACAGGGCTCCATTTACGAGGGTGACTCACATGAAAACCTTAAAAGTGTGATAGAAATTACAATAACCATGCCATTGTCTGGTAACCTGTCAATAGTGTTGTTAAGGATGCCAAAAGGGTAAAGTACGTGCCATCAAGGTGCGGAGGATCACGGTGATGTCATAAGGACAGTTTAAAGATGGCCGCCCACTTTTGCGCACTAAAGAGGAGCAGCGTTCTGTTATCCGGTTTCTTGATCAGAGAAGGGGTGAACCTATAGAAATTCATCGGAGAATGGAGGTCCGGTGTGGTGAGGCATGCCAGTCAGTCTAGCAAGTGTATGGGTGGAGTAGGAAGTTTCAAAATGGCGTGACTTCTGTGACCGACCGTGTCAGGCACACTGAGTAGTGACTCCATAGTCGAGTTTTCTACAAGAATCCAAGCACTTTATCGGCGCTGGGTGACTTGCATTGAACGCTGTGGTGACTACATCAAAAATGAAGACATTCCTTCTGTACTTTTTTAGAATGTTGTTTGTCCATCAAGAATGATGATGACCATTCATTTCATCTAGTGTGGTTGAAAGTATGGAGCCGTGAGTTCTAAGATGGCTGATAAGGCCTATTTTGGCTCGAAATGTTCTTTGACAATGTCGGCAAAGAATGCTTGACGTTCAGGGGGGTGGATCTCCTGCAGTGGTTTTTCTGTCCAGCCTTTTCTTCACAGCTCTTGCAGTCCTGGTTTCTTCACAAGTGACTGCACCCTTATGTAATGATGTACGCCACGAATTACGGTCTTTAGCAGCAGTCTCCCAGGTGTCAAGATGAATTCCAAGAGCTTTAAGTGAGATTTTCAGTGTCTTTAAAGCGTCTCCTCTGGCCGCCTTGAGAGGGTTTACCACAACCAGCTTGCCGTAAAAAAAATTGTTTCGGGAGCTTGTGATCTGGCATACGAGTTAAGTGACCAGCCCAGCGAATCATATTTTTTATTAGTAGAGTGTGGATACTTGGCATGGACGCTCTTTCTATAACTTCAGTGCTTTTTTCAGAATATTCACACACAGACACACACGCGCTCGCGCACGCCCCCCCCCCCCCACCCCGCACATAGACACATACACACAATTTAAGGTGGTTGATTTGAAGTCCCATTGTATAACAACACATTGACATACCGACAGTTAAACGAGACTTGGTGACGTATTTTTCTTCAAATCAGCAGCAGCATAAATATTCCTGCCTGGCATGCGAAGCCGTGCAAAGAGGATCCCGACGGTGCACAAACACACTACAAACCTGTCAACTAGAGTCTGTGTGCCTTCCTTCACGTGTCTGACACAGGGGTCCTCGCTAACGTCTGCTTCAAGGAGGTGTCTTGGGACGACTCTGATATCCTCTTCTACGCCAACAATTATGTAGGCTTTGGGCACTGGTTTCATTTTGTCATGCATGGTGGAGATAGTCATATTCGACAAGCGTGTCTGTACATGAAAACATTCAGCTGAGGCAATTGGAACACTGAAAGTAGTGATAACTGTTTGCTATGTTGCTGTGGGGATAACAAAAGCTACACATGCGAACAATACATGTGATTATGTGCTTTAACTGATCCAATCGCTTAAAAAAGCCGATTAAAAGTCAATAGGGTCGACTTCATTGCACCAAGTTTTATCCCATATGGCTCAGTCTCTTTCTGCAGTGCGGAAAGTGTCGCACAAAGCACGAACTCCGTAGCTTCAGCGACGACTTTCAGGAGTCTCCGAAAAAATGCACCCATGAACCGAAGGACGCGGCCCAGAATCTAACCCACAACCTTCGGAGCCCGAGTCAGAGGGCCTGACCACTTCGCCGCGTAGACTCCCATCAGTGCCAAACAAAACGTAGGTTTGGAACAAACAAGGTACTCAAAGAAATGAACAAGTATTATGATGGAAATTTCATACACTAAGCATTGCAATTGCGGAAAATACTATGAAAGAAAACAAATTACACGATGACTCTAGTATGGCGATATAGCGTCCTGTCCAAAATAAGAGGTCACATTTGACGATATATATTTTCCTTCGGCACGGCGATGAGTCATTTAAGTATTTCGGGCCAAATTATTATCCATTTATTCACTCAATACGATATATAACCCTGCAGTGTGCTGATATTGGCCTACTTCATTATCAAACTATATAGCAGCTTGTTTCCAATACATTTTTTTGGTTACATGTCTAAGGTCTTTCCCATTAATTTGTAAATCTGCAAGCATCTTTATCATGTCTAATGCTTTACTTCATTTTTTGTTTGTTTGTTAGCTTTGAGCTTAAGCGTAATCCATAGAAGTACTACTATTTCTAGTGCGCTTGGACTGATCTGTGCGTGTAAATTAGCTTTCCCTACTAACCATCAGGCGAAACAACTCTGACTTTAGAGGTACTCGTAATAGACGTCCCCAAGTCAAGAACGAGAAGTCAACATTTTAGTCTAACTGTCCGATGTAGGTGTTGAACATCCTTACCTCGGCATCAGCATTCCGGGTGTTTAATAAAGCGCGTTCTTATCTATTCGGCCATGCTGACCTACATTTGTTAATTGTTCTTGTGTCTCGAAGTTAATTGTGATGTAAACGGAAATGAAAAGGCCAATTAAAAACATTTCAGAGGATGAAAATCCTCTTTTTCAATAAATCACTTTCACTGATTCTTGGAAAGAGTGGATTGAAATATTAAATATATTAATATCATATACATAGTGTTTACGAAGTCTCACTACGCTTTGTATGTAGAACAAAGTTGAAAAAAAAAATGCTTTTATTCCATAGATAACACCATTTTGTTCATCTCATCTTATCTCATCTCATCTCATCATGTTCCTCTTGTACCTTGCGGTGTCGAGATGAAGTATAAACATCGTGAGAGTGCCCGATTATGGGCTTCATGTATCGATATTCCCATGGACTCTGCTATTCCCTCCGTCCAACGTTTACGTGGTCGGCCTCTTCCTCTGTTTCCATCTGGTCTGTACATCATTGCTTGTTGTGGTATGCTGTTGACTGGTAACCTACTTGCATGGCCAAACCATTTGACTTGCTGCTTTCTAATAAAATCTAGTGCTGTGTTAACCCCCACTTTAGTCCTGATTTTTTCATTTCTGATCTTACCTCTTCTTGAAACGTTGAGTATTCTTCTCACGAATCTCATTTCTGTTGTTGTGATTAGTCCGTTTATACTTCCTAGTTATTCTACGAGCAGTATGAAGATCTCCTGTCGGTTAGCTAGGCCATTCGCAGGTTCAGGACACTAATCTGACCACAAAAAATTACTCCAGCAGACGACAGCCATTCCCTGCATATTGCTTCACGATGGAATGTGGAGCAAATATTTTTCTACATACAGTCTAGTGAGACTTTACAAACATTATCTAGAATATATATATATATATATGCCTTGTTCTACTGTTATGCAGTTGAATCTTAGAATTTCAATTCAACTTATCTTGTTCCTCCTGTACTTTGCGATGTCGTGGTGAAGCACAAACAGCGGGAGAGTGCCCGTCTGTGGGCTACAAATATCGAAATTCCATCTGGACTCTGCCCATCTTTGACATTGTCAGCTTCTTCTTCTGGTTCTATCCGGCCTGTAGATCATTGCGTGTTGTGGTATACTGTTAGTGGGTAGTCTTGGTATATGGCCGAACCATTTCTTCTAATGGAATCTAGCGCTGGTCTTACACCCCCCCCCCACCCCAACCGTAGTTCCTGATGTTATCATTTCTTAGAATTTGAGTCCCTGACAAAGTGGTTTCACCGGCTGCTTCACGCTCCGAATTTTGTGAGTTCAATTCTGGCCTGCGGCTTTCCGTTCACGAAAGCAATGTTCTCGGAGACTTCATGGGTCGTCGCTGGAGTTACGGAGTTCGTGCTTTGTGCGACCTGTGGAGAAAGACCGAGCCATATATGGAATAAACCAAGAGCCATTCTCTTGCGTTTTACAACTTTTTGTTTTAGAATGTGGACGAATAAATTAGAAAGGGCGTGGAGGCCACAGAAGTGTAGTGCCCATAAGGAATGTTGCGAATATCTCAGGCAGCCTGAGAAACTAACAAAGATTGCCTAGAGGAGGCTAATGCCAGTAGGACACTAATGCCAGTAGGACACTAATGCCTGTAGGACACTATACACATCTGTGAAATGTGACAGAAACAAGACATTGTTCTGTGAAATAGGAGTTGCTAGTGAACATCTTAACGGCTGAGATCAGTGGTAGAAGATGCAGACTCAAGCGGAAAGTTTTGATAATTGATGGTCTAACATGATGGGATGAGGCAATATCGTCAAAAGATTTGATACTTGATGGTCTAACATGATGGAATGAGGCAATATCGTCAAAAGATTTGATACTTGGTGGTCTAACATGATGGGATGAGGCAATATTGTCAAAAGATTTGATACTTGGTGGTCTAACATGATGGAATGAGGCAATATCATCAAAAGATTTGATTCTTGGTGGTCTAACATGATGGGGTGAGGCAATATCGTCAAAAGATTTGATAATTGATGGTCTATCATTATGGCATGGAGCATTGTAACGTGCGTGATAACGTCCAAAGTACAGCGGATGTGGGGATTAAGAATCTGAAATACAAGGCCAAGAAGGATTATCAAAAGTCCCCAGCAAACGGGTTAGTCCCAAGACAGTGGGATGGTATGGCACGTACATGTCAATATAAATCAGCAGCGAGCAAGCAGAACGTGCCAAGAGACGGGTAACAAAGGAAAATCCAAAACTGTAGCTTTCATGGGAATCTGTAATTAATGGATTAAAGGTGTAATAGATTCTCACTGGAGGGGGGACGGGGACGAATAGACCCAATATGGAGAGAAGGAGGGGATTATTGAAGCAGTGATTCATGGGCAAGTTAGGGGTACTTGGCCCTGGATGTAGAGGTGGGCAAGTGTAGAAAACTTGACCCAAAGCCCAGGGCAGCTGGTTAGCGTTGGACTAACTGAGAGTTCGGCGTAATAATTCATTTGTCGTAGTATTATAAAGATCCTGTATAAGGCAGTGTTGGATTCCGAAGCAGCGTGAGCCAAATATGTTATTCGTTTCGCACAGTTCCAGGAATAGGGCTTTGCATTGTGTTGATTCATAGCTAATAAATATCATGCGATGCACAAACGATGTTCTCCGGTGCATAATAGTTGTTCATAAGTGGTCCTGCTTAGTAGTAGTAGTACAGTCATACTCTAGATACACCAATAGCCACTTCTGAATGTTACACAGGATTGTGACAAGCAGTATCGTAAAAAGATTGTGATAATTGATGGTCTAACATGATGGCATAAAGCAATATCGTAAAAAAAATTTGATACTTGATGGTTTAAAATGATGGCATGGAGCAATATCGTTAAAAAGATTTGACCCAGAACATCAATTACAGAGATCTGTAGAGAGGGCAAGAATACCCACGTCACTTTTTAAGGCACATAATGATGATGATAATTATGATGATGATTCAATGAAGAATACATATGTGGGGGAGGGGGATGCAGCCTGATTGCCCGCCGCTCAGCATAACAGATGACCATATGATTGATCGCATTCTATATTTTAACACGACCCGTATCTATGGTATAAAATGTTGTATGACCTTTGCAGGACATTGATTAATCCCATGTTGATTTTCAAGGCAATCCTACTTTCAATAAATTTCCATTGCTTTCTGAACAAGAAATAACATGTTTGTCCTGAATATATATGTTATAGGACGGGTTTTAAGAATATAGTGGATACAGAAAAGAACAAATGCATCCATACAACAAAACCTGCATATTGATGGTTGGCTACTAAAGACAATAAAACAAAGTCACTTGAAACGTCATGAAAGTTTGTAGATAACAAGGGGTAAATGCCCAGGAAGAGAGGAAGAAGAAGGCCAAAGAGAAGAATGGGTGTATCAGACGCGGGACATCTTACTTATGATCGAGAGATTTTCCGGAAGGGCGTTATGGGAGCGAGGTTCTGTAAAGGACATGCTACTGAATGAATGAATGAATGAATGCTGGTGTAGGGATTGAACCCCCTACCCCACAACCAGCTTGCCGGAAATTCACAGGCGACCGCTCTGAACCTTTCGGTCACGCCGACTACTGTATAGACATCAGGAACACTTACGCCAGGGGCGTCGCCTATAGACGGAGCCTTGTCCGAGACGCTGATGTCGTCGTGCTGCCGGTAGTGCTGCACCCTGGCGTCGGCCCTCACGCTCATCCTGTGCATCTGCTGGTACATCAACTCTGCAGCCAACATCGGGTTTGTGCGAAACTGGAGATGGACACAGGGACAAGTTGGACTTAGATCTGGGCTGTCTCTCTGTATGTGTATCTGTCTGACTGATAGGTTTATCTGTTTGTCTATATGGTTATCTGTCTGTCTATGTGCTTATCTGTATGTCTATGTGTTTATCGGTCTGTCTCTATGTTTATATACCTGCCAATATGTTTATCTGTGTGTCTATATGTTTATCTGGCTGTCTATACGTTTATCTGTCTATATTTCTCTCTCATTTTCTTTCTCGTTCTCTCTCTCGCTCGTACGCTCGTTATTTGTATCGTTCTCTGTCGTTATTCCTCTCTCTCTCTCTCTCTCTCTCTCTCTCTCTCTCTCTCCTCTCTATCTCTCTCTCTCTCTCTCTCTCTCTCCTCTCTCCTCTCTCCTCTCTTCTCTCTCTTCAGAAATAATTTATGAGAGGAATTAGAGAAGAAGGGCACAATGTCAGACGGATCTGCGTGCCCAATTCTTAACCCTTTGAAAATAAAGATTGTTCGTTCTCTCCCCCCCCCTCTCTTCTCTCTCTCTCTCTCTCTCTCACTCTCTCTGCTCTCCTCTCTCTCTCTCGTCTCTCTCCCCCCAACCACCCGACTAGTGGAAGGAAATACTGTAAGAAGGGCCTGCGTGCCCATGTTTTGACTATTTAAAAATAAAATTCTTTCGTCTGTTGTTTGTATATATACTTTTATCTGTCTGTCTGTATATTTTGTTTTAGCCGGTGCTTTGTCGAAACGGTCATAAACGCAATTCATTCTCCCACATGCCGAATTACTAGTTCGATGTACAATGGGAAGCACTAACTAACTAACTAACTAACCAACCAACTAATCAAATAACCAACCAAACCAACCAATCAACCAACCAAGCAACCAAGCAATCAGACAAACAGATGTAGTTACTATTCATTGAAGAAACAAACAGCTGTAGTTACTATTCATGTAGCAAATAGCTGTAGTTACTATCCATTGAAGATACAAGCAGCTGTATTTACTATTCACTAAATAAACAAATAGATGTAGTTACTATTCATGTAACAAACAGCTGTAGTTACTGTTATTATAACAAACAGCTGTAGTTACTATTCAGTGAACAAACAGCTGCAGTTACTATTCATAAACAAACAGCTGTAGTTTCTATTCATTGAACAAACCGTTAAGGTTGCTATTCATTGAACAATCAAACAGCTGTAGTTACTATTCATTGAACAAACAAACAGATGTAGTTACTATTCATTTAACAAACAAATAGATGTAGTTACTATTCATTGAAGAAACAAACAGCTGTAATTACTATTCATGTAACAAATAGCTGTAGTTACTATCCATTGAAGATACAAGCAGCTGTATTTACTATTCATTAATAAACAAATAGATGTAGTTACTATTCATGTAACAAACAGCTGTAGTTACTGTTATTATAACAAACAGCTGTAGTTACTATTCAGTGAACAAACAGCTGCAGTTACTATTCATAAACAAACAGCTGTAGGTTCTATTCATTGAACAAACCGTTAAGGTTGCTATTCATTGAACAATCAAACAGCTGTAGTTACTATTCATTGAACAAACAAACAGCTGTAGTTACTATTCATTGAACAAACAAACAGATGTAGTTACTATTCATTTAACAAACAAACAGATGTAGTTACTATTCATTGAAGAAACAAACAGCTGTAATTACTATTCATGTAACAAATAGCTGTAGTTACTATCCATTGAAGATACAAGCAGCTGTATTTACTATTCATTAAATAAACAAATAGATGTAGTTACTATTCATGTAACAAACAGCTGTAGTTACTGTTATTATAACAAACAGCTGTAGTTACTATTCAGTGAACAAACAGATGCAGTTACTATTCATAAACAAACAGCTGTAGTTTCTATTCATTGAACAAACCGTTAAGGTTGCTATTCATTGAACAATCAAACAGCTGTAGTTACTATTCATTGAACAAACAAACAGATGTAGTTACTATTCATTTAACAAACAAACAGATGTAGTTACTATTCATTGAAGAAACCAACAGCTGTAATTACTATTCATGTAACAAATAGCTGTAGTTACTATCCATTGAAGATACAAGCAGCTGTATTTACTATTCATTAAATAAACAAATAGATGTAGTTACTATTCATATAACAAATAGCTGTAGTTACTGTTACTATAACAAACAGCTATATTTACTATTCATTGAAGAAACAGCAGTTAATAATTTCTGTCATTGAGTATGATTTGGGGCTCTTGACAGTATCAAAAGCCAGCTTGACAGTATCAAAGAGCCAGCTTGACAGTATCAAAGAGCCAGCTTGACAGTATCAAAGAGCCAGCTTGACAGTACCAAAGAGCTACTTGACAGTACCAAAGAGCCAGCTTGATAGTATCAAAGAGTCAGCTTGACAGTATCAAAGAGCCAGCTTGACAGTATCAAAGAGCCAGCTTGACAGTATCAAAGAGCCAGCTTGACAGTATCAAAGAGCCAGCTTGACAGTATCAAAGAGCCAGCTTGACAGTATCAAAGAGCCAGCTTGACAGTATCAAAGAGCCAGCTTTACAGTATCAAAGAGCCAGCTTGACAGTATCAAAGAGCCAGCTTGACAGTATCAAAGAGCCAGCTTGACAGTATCAAAGAGCTACTTGACAGTACCAAAGAGCCAGCTTGATAGTATCAAAGAGCCAGCTTGATAGTATCAAAGAGTCAGCTTGACAGTATCAAAGAGCCAGCTTGACAGTATCAAAGAGCCAGCTTGACAGTATCAAAGAGCCAGCTTGACAGTATCAAAGAGCCAGCTTGACAGTATCAAAGAGCCAGCTTGACAGTATCAAAGAGCCAGCTTGACAGTATCAAAGAGCCAGCTTGACAGGTTGGAGCGCATACAAAATGCGGCCATGTGTGTGATTCTGAGGTGCACAAAGGACACACCAATTATATGCATCAGGCATATCCTGACGCTACCAACAAGGCAGATAGGCATAGGGTCCTTCAGGCCAATTGGTACCTGAGAGTTGCTGCAGATAGGGATCACTCCCTGCATGCGGCCATGGATATGTTCAAGGGTCATAGACTAAGACGAGGCAGGTCCTGGGTGGCACAGGTGGAACTATATACGTCATGTGTGTGATCTAGAGACCATCAATCGTGAAAACGAGTGGGTTGAAGCACCGGCACGACACGACGGACTGGCAAATTGTAATAGTAACACAGGATCGTGAGTGCAAGGAATGGGCAGCGGGCCGCACAGAGGTTGAGGTGCAACAACTGATCCAGAGCAACACACATCAAGGTGACATAGTGTTCTACACTGATGGGTCAGTGGTGAGAAACAGACGGAGTGGTCGGGGTTTCATTGCGAAGGCTACTGGACGATTCTTTAAAAAGGAGAGTATAGCATATGAGGCAACGGCATGAGAATGGAGTTGGAAGCAGTCACAGAGGCATTCCGTTGGTTAGAGGAGACCACTTCAACACACACTGTCTTCATCACGGACTCAAGGAGTTTGCTTAGTAAAGTGGAGAAAGGAATTTTTCATGTGGAATGGCTCACCTCGCTTCATAGGTCACAGATTATAAGTGTATGGATTTTTTGCCCTGGCCATGTGGGAATGCGGAAGAATGAACAGGCTTATAGACTGGCAGGGAATGCACCTCTTGGTGGTCGATTACCTATGAACAAGGAGAAGGTGGTCGTGCGCCTGTGGAACCAGGTGGAGAAGGTGGAGAACAGATTGAGAACCCGTATGTGGAAAGGGTGAGATTGCGGGGGATTGGCAGGGGTTCTAGTAGCATCTCAAGACTGAGAGAAACGACTAGCACAACTTTCAATCAGATAGCGGTGGGAATGATTAGTAGTGTGACTCTTCCCTGGCTGTTGAACGAGGGGACGGAGGGCATATGGGAACGTCCTGAGTGCAGTAATGTCGGTTCTTAGCTCAACTTAAGTCAACTCAACAACTGAAGAAACAAACAGTTGTAGTTACTATTCACTGACGAAACAAAACAGCTGTAGTTACTGTTCATTGAACAAACAGCTGTAGTTACTGTTCATTGAACAAACAGCTGTAGTTACTGTTCATTCAAGAAACAATCAGCTGTGGCTAACATTTATTTAACAAAGAAAGAGAGTACACCTACGTCTGGTGTGCCCTGCTGTTTGAGCGACGACGATATACTCAGCCTTGATTTAACCTTGGGAGTGTGAATGTCCAGAAAAGTTACCTGAAAGTGAAAAATGTGTGGCTTATCAATTCTGTGATCTCAATGTGAAATATGTGTGGGTTATCAAGACTGTGACCTCAATGTGAAATATGTGTGGGTTATCAAGTCTGTGACCTCAGAGTGAAATATGTGTGGATTCTCATGCCTGTGACCTCAATGTGAAATACGTGTGGGTTATCAGTCGATGACCTGTCAGTGAAATATGTGTGGGTTATCAATCTGAGACCTTAATGTGAAATATGTGTGGGCTATCAATCTGAGACTTCAATGTGAAATATGTGTGTTATCAATCTGAGACCTTAATGTGAAATATGTGTGGGTTATCAATCTGAGACTTCAGTGTGAAATATGTGTTGGTTATCAGTCTGTGACCTCAATATGAAGTATACAAGTACTTGGGTTACCTACCTACCTACCGCCGCTCCGTGGCGAAGAATGTAACGGACGCAGGTCGTTATCCCACATACCGCGTTCGAAACACAACTGCAGGCGATTTGGCAGCAGATTGCCTTGCGTTTGGTTTTTTACGAAATGGTATGCATGCTGGCCGTTCAGAAAGCAATGGCAAACTGCTGAAAGTAAACTTGCCCAGGAATCACGAACAGCTACAAAATGTTGAGGTTGACTGCTACGTCCCGTAAAGGATATGCAGCTAACTAACCTACCTATTTACCTATCTAGCTACCTACCTACCCACCCAACTGCATGCCTGGATACTATAAGACGTTGCAACTATAATGTGAGCGTTACAACTGTAATGTCAACGTTATAACTATAATATGTGCGTTACAACTATAATGTGTGCGTTACAACTATAATGTGTGCGTTACAACTATAATATGTGCGTTACAACTATAATGTGTGCGTTACAACTATAATGTGTGCGTTACAACTTTAATGTAGGCGTTACAATTATAATTTGAGCATTACAACTATAATATGTGCGTTACAACTATAATGTGTGCGTTACAACTATAATGTGTGCGTTACAACTATAATGTGTGCGTTACAACTTTAATGTAGGCGTTACAATTATAATTTGAGCATTACAACTATAATGTAGGCGTTACAACTTTAAGGTGAGCAACAAACAAAGGCGATACTTACGTCTGTAGGCCGTGGCTTCCTGTGCTTTGTCAGCTTGTGTTTGGATGGCAATTCGGAGACGGGTAACTCGATCTGAATATAATTTTACCAAGATTATTAATGTCTTCCAGTTTGTTCGTTTGTCTAAATGTCCACTCGTACATAATTCTATCTATCTATTTACCTGTCTGACTGTCTAGTCAGCCAGCAAGCCACCCCTCCATTCGTCCGTCTGTCTGCCTGTCGTCTTTCTGCCACTCTATCTGTCTGTCACTCTGTTTGTTTGTCTGTCTGTCTGTGTCTGTCTGTCTGTTTGTCTGTGCCTGTATATCTGTCTACCTGTGTCTGTCCGTCTGTCTCCATGTATCTATTTGTCTGTCTGTCAAACCATCCATCCATCTATCCATCCATGCACCATTCTTCATCCATCAGTCATTGCGTCCATCAATTATCTATCCATCCATTATACATCCATCATTACATTCGTCTTCCGTTAATCTTCGTAAGTATCTACCTTTCTATCTGTCTGCCTCTCTGTCTGTTCTCACTTTGTCTGTCTGCTGTCACTCTGTCTGCTGTCACTCTGTCTGCCACCCTATCTGTCTGCCTGTCACTCTGTCTGTCTGTCTGCCACCCTATCTGTCTGTCTGTCACTCTGTACATCACGCAGTCTGCCTCTCTGTCTGCCCGTCTGCCTCTCTGTCTGCCTATATGTCTGTCTCTATGTCTCTCTGTCTGTCTCTCAGCCTGTCTGTCTACAACAGAGCCAAGTGAATACTAATATTAAAAAAATATTTGGTCAATACACTGAAAAAGCCGGCCGTCGACTGATCTCACAGCGGCATTAAACACTTTCGATTTCGATTCTACTATTACCCCTACCCCGTTCAACCTCAAGGAGAAGTTATAGTTAGGATCCATCACCGGGTCAGAATGATAGTCCTGTGATTGAGTCAGCCGCAAAAGCAGCTGCCCATGGTTTTAACCTTACAGGCTTATTAACCCGAAGGTGTTTGTTGTCCATAATGGCTAATGGTTCCTAAGAATGTCATTAAAATGAAACTAACGAGGCTTAATAAGCCCCTGAGAACTTCTTCGACCATTTCCCACCTCCTCCCCCTTTCCTCACATGAAATGGGGACAAAAGATATAGAGAGTACAGTTGCTTATTCTCACAGCTTGTAGATTGAAGAGTTCCGTGGCGAAGTAGCTGCGCCGTCAGCCTCGTGCTCCGAAGGTTGTAGGTTCGATTCCGGCTTTCGGTTCACGAGTGCATCTTTCCATGAGACGCCTGAGAGTCATCGCTGGAGCTACGAAGTTTGTGCTTTGTGCGACGCTTTCGATCGGCCGTCCTGCGGAAAGAGACCGAGCCATATGGGATAAAACCCGGGGCAATGAATTCGGCCCTCTTACCTTTTAACTCCTTTAAACAGCTTTTAGATGAATGGTGAAAATGGCAGGCAACCGTAAGTTTTCAAAAGTTTTATAATTTAGTATTAATTTGACAGTAGTTTCCACTATGTACGACGGCAATGTGTGCGAATGTCCCATGCTAGAAATATACTAAATAGTCATGGATAGGTTAACTGACTCAGTGCAAAATAAAAAGTAGGATTGGACCAATCATGGGGCACAATCAAATCACTTAGCCTTAAAGTTGCTGAAGTACCGCGATACGAAACAAATAACACCATGACCCCAGTACGGACATATAATCCCGTTTGGGTTAACTGGTAAGTCACGTGTGACGATATATTCTCATTCGGCACTGAATCAGCTAACTGGTAAGTTAATTTCCTTGAATTTAATTCGGTTTAATACAGGGTGCATTTTTAATGACTGTGCAGTGTTTGAAAATATTGCCGGTCCAAGTTTTGTATTCACCCTCTGTAAAGTTCATGCAGCATAATAGGTAAATACAAAACTTGGACCGGCAATGTTTTCAAACACTGCACAGTCATTAAAAGTACACCCTGTATAATTTGCTATGAATAAATACTTGATTCATTGACTATAGAAACGCTGTCGATTGTACTCAGCATCAGAAAAAGTGGGACATAGCGTGAGAAAGTGAGAAAAGTGGTTTACCTCATATTTGATCCACTTAATTACATCAGAACAGTAATA
>JACEFZ010000379.1:165000-277500 GCA_014155875.1 Cepaea nemoralis
AGCAAGTTGATACATAAACATACATGTATTGCTTGGCGCTCAGAAGTAAAAGAAAGTTGATACATAAACATACACGTATTGCTTGGCGCTCAGAAGTAAAAGAAAGTTGATACATAAACATACATGTATTGCTTGGCACTCAGAAGTAAAAGAAAGTTGATACATAAACATACATGTATTGCTTGGCGCTCAGAAGTAAAAGAAAGTTGATACATAAACATACACGTATTGCTTGGGGCTCAGAAGTAAAAGAAAGTTGATACATAAACATACATGTATTGCTTGGCGCTCAGAAGTAAAAGAAAGTTGATACATAAACATACACGTATTGCTTGGCGCTCAGAAGTAAAAGAAAGTTGATACATAAACATACATGTATTGCTTGGCGCTCAGAAGTAAAAGAAAGTTGATACATAAACATACATGTATTGCTTGGCGCTCAGAAGTAAAAGAAAGTTGATACTAGTTAGTTAGTTAGTTAGTCGACAGATCATCCTCGTTGCACATCGGACCATTCAGTCCATAAGTGCTCGGATCCCCTCCTCAGCAAATCCCGCAGCGTGTAGCGGCTAACGACGCCAGTTCTGTGTTGGTTTATCAATCTTCTTTGGCTTCCTGCGTAGTGTTCTTGTTTGGCCACCCCTCTTTTAATTTGCTGCTCTCGCAGTCTGGCCATTGTTGTAGATTCACAGTCATCACTTGGTTCTTGCAAAAGTCTCACTTCTCGTAGAGCATTCAGAATGTCAGCCTGGTCCATGGCGCGTCCGCCCTCAACAGTAGCCTCACCTGCGAGCTTGTCAGCCCGCTCATTTCCTTGTACTCCCGCATGCCCTGGCACGAAGATGAAACTAATCTTTGCCAGCCGAGACCGCTTCAGAGGCAGCAACCATTCTCTTCGGATCGACCCCTCCTCTATCCTCTTGATCATGTTCATTGAGTCGCTAAGGAAACAAGCCCTAGTGAATGTCTGTGTCTCGAGCCATGTTATTGCTTTACTTACTGCCATGACTTCCATGGTCAGGCTACTTGTGGTTTCAGTGAAAGCACCAGAGTCCTCCTTCACAATTCTCCCTCCGGCCCGAGCTGTAAAGGCCCATGAGCTTCTCACATGTCGGACGACCGACCCATCTGTGTAGATGACCGCGTCACTGTCTAGCGAATTCTCGAAAATCAACGCTTGTACTTCAGCCTCAACAGCAGCCGGATTTTCTTGTCTGCATTTTCTATCTAGTTGGATGCAAACTGAAAAGGATGTGCAGAAGTCTGTTGGCACTTGCACCCACTCCTCGCCAGGTTCTAAGTCCTCAAGTGAACACACCTGTTGAAGAATGTCCTCGGCTTGACCCATCCACGACCGTCCTCTTTTTAACCTGCTGCCCTTCACCTTCCTAATTTCACTATGCAGTGGATGCTGTGTGTTTGCGTTAATTCTGAGGTAGGCACGTGCCCTGCAAACTTGCATTCTCTCTTCAATGGTTGGAAAATCAAGAAGGTAGCGCATCGCCCTGCATGCTGTATCTCTTGTACATCCAAGAATAATGCGCATAGCTTCATTCTGTATCCTTTCCATCCTTTCTATCTGCTTATGGCTGACAGTCAGGATTGCCATTGCATACTCCAAAACAGACATGACCAGCCCCTCGTACAGAAGACATAGATGGCGCTGCTCACAGTTTGCTGCCGCCATCACCCGCATCGCTGCCAAACCCCGCTTGGCCTTTGTTATCACCTGGTCTATGTGCACATTATAAGCAAGGCTTCGATCAAACCGTATCCCCAGGTAATTCATTGCCTGCGTTCTTTCCACCGTCTCTGAACACAGCATTACAGTTGGTGTTGGATTGTTGACAATATGATTATTCAACGAGAACCAAGTCACTGTTGCCTTTGTTGGGTTGACCATTGCCCCAGCTTCATCACACCAAGTACTTATGCGATTGAGTTCGGTTTGTAGTTCCACAGCAACCTCCTCTCTATCCTTACCCTGACGATACACTAAAACATCATCGGCATATGACAATGTCCTGCCAGGTCCAGTGATCTGCTCACTGGTGATTCTCACTGTGTAGGCGTTGAACAGTACCGGAGATAATGGTGATCCCTGTGGTAGGCCAGGATATATTGTTGTTGGTTCCGAAGTCCAACTGCCACATCTAAAAACTACTTTCCGTTGGAAGAGAGCTGCAGCGATCCAACTAAGGAGGAATGGACTTACGTTTAGTTCAAGAAGCTGAAACATTAAAAAATCCAGTGGTACTCTGTTGTATGCGTCCTCAAGATCAATCGCTGCAGCAACGGTTTCAGTGCCTGAGTGGAAACCTTCATAGACATCGTGGGCAAAGACTGCTGCATTGGTCCAGGTTTCTCTTTTTGGACGGTACCCACCCAGGGTAGGTGGGAAAACACCTTGCCTCTCTAGTTGGCTTGATATTTTCCTGGCAATTACCTTCTCCAGCAGCTTGCCTATTGTATTCTGCATGGTTATAATTCGATATCCCTGAATTTTTTTGTGGTCTTTGTCAGGCTTCGGCAAGGGAATCAGATAGCTGTGTAACCATTCCTCCTTGATGCTAGCACTCCCTATACTGTTGTTGTACATGTCTGCTAGTTTCTCTAGCTCATTGTCGGTACACCTATTTATGTCGTCGTATCTTATGCCATCAGGACCTGGAGCACTGTTTTTTGATCGTCGAAGCACAGCCTTGATTTCTTTCACTGTCACTGTGTCTTCATCCGAAGTGTTCTGGGCCTTGCATCTGTCTGAGGTGACCTCCTTGGCCAGATTCCGGCCTCCCATGTCTGTCTGGTTGCTCTGCTCAAGGTAGCGTTCAAAGAGGGCTTTGCCCTTGTCCTCGTCAGTCCTCTGCCAGATGAGGTCAGCACCTTGGAAGTCAGAAATGCTCTTATTCTTGACTACACCACTCATGCTTTTATGTAGTCGCCAGAACAATTTCAGTGACTTGTCTGTGCTTACTCTTTGACACACCTCTGCCCATTTTTCGCTTTTAACCACCGTGACCAGTTTTTTGAAATAGCTTACTTTTGTGTGCATCTCTCTTTCTAAGTGCAAGCAGGGACTAGGATGACCAGCTCTGTTCTTCTTGGCATTTTGCCATCTCCTTACAGCACTACGCTTATCCACCCAAGCCTTCTCCACCTCGAAACTCCACCACGGTGGCTGCTCCCAGCTTTTTTTCCTTTTCTTCCTGCCCTGAAACGTTCTGCGCTTGTCACGTCTTATTTTACTCACCACATCTTGCCCTGTACTGTCATACTGGAACGTCTTTACCTTTAGCTTGTGCTGCCTGGTTCTGCCTTTCTCCACCAATATGCTGCATGGGTGGTGGTCGCTGCCATGGTGTCCTAGGACACCCCATCTACACACTGTAGTGAGTGAAGGTGAAACTAGCGCCAGATCAATAGCACTGTCCTCATCGCCTGGACGGCTTGCTGTCCTGGTGACACAGCCACTGTTGATACAAACCAGGTCGATGGTTTCCAGTGCAGTCTCGAGCTCCTCCCCTTGTGTATTGGAGGAAGTGTTTCCCCATGATCTGCCTTTAGCGTTGAAGTCACCACAGAAAATAACATTTCTCTCGTGGCCTAATATGCCACTTAAGCACTGCCACTTCTGGGCGTCCACACTCGCATTGCGGGCATAAACATTAACCAACACGAATGGTATACTGGAATGAACTCTCAACGCCTGTATTTGTATATCGTCACTGTTCCAACTGGACATGTCTAGCTCTGACGCCACCATGCTGTCGCGAACGAGAATCGCCGTTCCCAGATGTCGTCTGTTATAGAAACATTTGAAGCCGGCAATTCGGAGTAGCTGATCGCCCAGTCTCGTCTCCTGGAGTGCTACAATGTCGTTCCTGTAAACTAGGGTTTCTAAAATAGAGCCCCGTTGTTTTACACTGGCACAGTTCCAATATAGAATACGGATGTTCCTGAGTCCTAGACGGTGACACTTGAGTCTAAAACGTCTCAAGCCACCGCGCTTACCTGGCTTCTTTTTCCCTGCGCGGCTACCACGCCGCTTCGGTATGTTGACTGCTGATCGTTCGGAAAACACACGTTGTTCCGCCATGTTGAAAAAACGTAAACACAAACTTTTGATTGAGAACCACACACGCTGCTGAAAATTCACTCAAGGATGGCTTCGCTCGATGCACGAACTCCGTAGCACCCGCGCAGATCTTGAGTAGAAACTCCTGGTTTTACATCCTGGCACACCAATTACACGCAAGAAATGAATAAATCCATCCCTTACGCGAAAAAGTTAACGAACACAAAACAACACGACCGTCCGTCGCCATCTTGAAACCGGAAGCCAGAGTGAAGGTGAAACTAGCGCCAGATCAATAGCACTGTCCTCATCGCCTGGACGGCTTGCTGTTCTGGTGACACAGCCACTGTTGATACAAACCAGGTCGATGGTTTCCAGTGCAGTCTCGAGCTCCTCCCCTTGTGTATTGGAGGAAGTGTTTCCCCATGATCTGCCTTTAGCGTTGAAGTCACCACAGAAAATAACATTTCTCTCGTGGCCTAATATGCCACTTAAGCACTGCCACTTCTGGGCGTCCACACTCGCATTGCGGGCATAAACATTAACCAACACGAATGGTATACTGGAATGAACTCTCAACGCCTGTATTTGTATATCGTCACTGTTCCAACTGGACATGTCTAGCTCTGACGCCACCATGCTGTCGCGAACGAGAATCGCCGTTCCCAGATGTCGTCTGTTATAGAAACATTTGAAGCCGGCAATTCGGAGTAGCTGATCGCCCAGTCTCGTCTCCTGGAGTGCTACAATGTCGTTCCTGTAAACTAGGGTTTCTAAAATAGAGCCCCGTTGTTTTACACTGGCACAGTTCCAATATAGAATACGGATGTTCCTGAGTCCTAGACGGTGACACTTGAGTCTAAAACGTCTCAAGCCACCGCGCTTACCTGGCTTCTTTTTCCCTGCGCGGCTACCACGCCGCTTCGGTATGTTGACTGCTGATCGTTCGGAAAACACACGTTGTTCCGCCATGTTGAAAAAACGTAAACACAGACTTTTGATTGAGAACCACACACGCTGCTGAAAATTCACTCAAGGATGGCTTCGCTCGATGCACGAACTCCGTAGCACCCGCGCAGATCTTGAGTAGAAACTCCTGGTTTTACATCCTGACACACCAATTACACGCAAGAAATGAATAAATCCATCCCTTACGCGAAAAAGTTAACGAACACAAAACAACACGACCGTCCGTCGCCATCTTGAAACCGGAAGCCAGAGTGAAGGTGAAACTAGCGCCAGATCAATAGCACTGTCCTCATCGCCTGGACGGCTTGCTGTTCTGGTGACACAGCCACTGTTGATACAAACCAGGTCGATGGTTTCCAGTGCAGTCTCGAGCTCCTCCCCTTGTGTATTGGAGGAAGTGTTTCCCCATGATCTGCCTTTAGCGTTGAAGTCACCACAGAAAATAACATTTCTCTCGTGGCCTAATATGCCACTTAAGCACTGCCACTTCTGGGCGTCCACACTCGCATTGCGGGCATAAACATTAACCAACACGAATGGTATACTGGAATGAACTCTCAACGCCTGTATTTGTATATCGTCACTGTTCCAACTGGACATGTCTAGCTCTGACGCCACCATGCTGTCGCGAACGAGAATCGCCGTTCCCAGATGTCGTCTGTTATAGAAACATTTGAAGCCGGCAATTCGGAGTAGCTGATCGCCCAGTCTCGTCTCCTGGAGTGCTACAATGTCGTTCCTGTAAACTAGGGTTTCTAAAATAGAGCCCCGTTGTTTTACACTGGCACAGTTCCAATATAGAATACGGATGTTCCTGAGTCCTAGACGGTGACACTTGAGTCTAAAACGTCTCAAGCCCACCGCGCTTACCTGGCTTCTTTTTCCCTTCGCGGCTACCACGCCGCTTCGGTATGTTGACTGCTGATCGTTCGGAAAACACACGTTGTTCCGCCATGTTGAAAAAACGTAAACACAAACTTTTGATTGAGAACCACACACGCTGCTGAAAATTCACTCAAGGATGGCTTCGCTCGATGCACGAACTCCGTAGCACCCGCGCAGATCTTGAGTAGAAACTCCTGGTTTTACATCCTGGCACACCAATTACACGCAAGAAATGAATAAATCCATCCCTTACGCGAAAAAGTTAACGAACACAAAACAACACGACCGTCCGTCGCCATCTTGAAACCGGAAGCCAGAGTGAAGGTGAAACTAGCGCCAGATCAATAGCACTGTCCTCATCGCCTGGACGGCTTGCTGTTCTGGTGACACAGCCACTGTTGATACAAACCAGGTCGATGGTTTCCAGTGCAGTCTCGAGCTCCTCCCCTTGTGTATTGGAGGAAGTGTTTCCCCATGATCTGCCTTTAGCGTTGAAGTCACCACAGAAAATAACATTTCTCTCGTGGCCTAATATGCCACTTAAGCACTGCCACTTCTGGGCGTCCACACTCGCATTGCGGGCATAAACATTAACCAACACGAATGGTATACTGGAATGAACTCTCAACGCCTGTATTTGTATATCGTCACTGTTCCAACTGGACATGTCTAGCTCTGACGCCACCATGCTGTCGCGAACGAGAATCGCCGTTCCCAGATGTCGTCTGTTATAGAAACATTTGAAGCCGGCAATTCGGAGTAGCTGATCGCCCAGTCTCGTCTCCTGGAGTGCTACAATGTCGTTCCTGTAAAACTAGGGTTTCTAAAATAGAGCCCCGTTGTTTTACACTGGCACAGTTCCAATATAGAATACGGATGTTCCTGAGTCCTAGACGGTGACACTTGAGTCTAAAACGTCTCAAGCCACCGCGCTTACCTGGCTTCTTTTTCCCTTCGCGGCTACCACGCCGCTTCGGTATGTTGACTGCTGATCGTTCGGAAAAACACACGTTGTTCCGCCATGTTGAAAAAACGTAAACACAAACTTTTGATTGAGAACCACACACGCTGCTGAAAATTCACTCAAGGATGGCTTCGCTCGATGCACGAACTCCGTAGCACCCGCGCAGATCTTGAGTAGAAACTCCTGGTTTTACATCCTGGCACACCAATTACACGCAAGAAATGAATAAATCCATCCCTTACGCGAAAAAGTTAACGAACACAAAACAACACGACCGTCCGTCGCCATCTTGAAACCGGAAGCCAGAGTGAAGGTGAAACTAGCGCCAGATCAATAGCACTGTCCTCATCGCCTGGACGGCTTGCTGTTCTGGTGACACAGCCACTGTTGATACAAACCAGGTCGATGGTTTCCAGTGCAGTCTCGAGCTCCTCCCCTTGATAGAAAGTTGATACATAAACATACATGTATTGCTTGGGGCTCAGAAGTAAAAGAAAGTTGATACATAAACATACATGTATTGCTTGGCGCTCAGAAGTAAAAGAAAGTTGATACATAAACATACATGTATTGCTTGGCGCTCAGAAGTAAAAGAAAGTTGATACATAAACATACACGTATTGCTTGGCGCTCAGAAGTAAAAGAAAGTTGATACATAAACATACATGTATTGCTTGGCGCTCAGAAGTAAAAGAAAGTTGATACATAAACATACATGTATTGCTTGGCGCTCAGAAGTAAAAGAAAGTTGATACATAAACATATACGTATTGCTTGGTGCTCAGAAGTAAAAGAAAGTTGATACATAAACATACGTGTATTGCTTGGCGCTCAGAAGTAAAAGAAAGTTGATACATAAACATACATGTATTGCTTGGCGCTCAGAAGTAAAAGAAAGTTGATACATAAACATACATGTATTGCTTGGCGCTCAGAAGTAAAGGAAAGTTGATACATAAACATGTATTGCTTGGCGCTCAGAAGTAAAAGCAAGTTGATACATAAACATACTAGTATTGCTTGGCGCTCAGAAGTAAAGGAAAGTTGATACATAAACATACATGTATTGCTTGGCGCTCAGAAGTAAAAGAAAGTTGATACATAAACATACACGTATTGCTTGGCGCTCATAGAAGTAAAAGAAAGTTGATACATAAACATACATGTATTGCTTGGCGCTCATAGAAGTAAAAGAAAGTTGATACATAAACATACATGTATTGCTTGGCGCTCATAGAAGTATAATACAGAAGTAGAAACAAGAGAAAGCACTCGACAACGTAAACATTGACAGCTATAGTTATCGAACGAGATTCGAACCATTCACTTCCAAATGACGGCAACGCCACACTTGAGTAACTAGTGTACTTAGGCGCTAGATCTATTTGATCTGTGCTGAGTTAATATAAAATTCTGAGACCTATGGTGCTATTTCAATGGTTAGTTACTCATCTCATCTCATCTCATCGCATCGTGTTCCTCTTGTACTTTGCGGTGTCAGGGTGAAGTATAAACAGCGGGAAAGAGCCCACTTACGGGCGTCATGTATGGATATTCCCATGGACTCTGTTATTCCCTGCGTCCATCGTTTACGTGGTCGGCCTCTTCCTCTGCTTCCAACTGTTTTGTACATCATTGCTTGTTGTGGTATACTGTTAGTTGGCAACCTACTTGCATGGCCAAACAATTTGACTTGCTGCCTTCAAATACAATCTAGCGCAGTTTAACCCCACTTTAGTCCTGATTTCTTCATTTCTGATCTTATCCCTTCTTGGTACATTGAGTATTCTTCTCAGGAATCTAATTTCTGTTGTGATTTTTCTTTTCTCGTTTTCTGTTATTGTCCAAATTTGGCACTGGTAACTGAGAGTTGCTAGGAAGATTGTATTGTAAAGTGCTTTCTTAGTAGTTATTGATACACGTTTGTTCTTTAGTATTGGTGCCATTTGTCCAATGAGTTGGTTTGCCTTATTGCATCTATTTTAGATCTCGTATTCTAATGTGCCATTTGATGATATTATACTTCATAGGTACTTGAAAATCTTTACTTTTTTCAATGGATGTTCGTTTAGGTCAATTGTTGTTGTTTTTTCTTCTTTAGTTATAGTCATTACCTCTGTTTTCAATCAATCAATCATGTGCCATGCCGGAAAGCGTGGGCGGTCATGACTCGTCATTTCACTCGATCACCAGTGTCGTGGATCAGCTCAGTGTTCCTGTCTCGTCCATGCCATGTGGCCAAGCCATCCAGGTATTTTTCTCTTGGTCTTCCTCTTGGTCTGTTCCCTTCGATCTTGCCAGTTGTCACCAAGTTCTCCAATCCATTTCTTCTCATAACATGTCCAAAACATTTTGACTGTTTACGTCTAATTTCTCTAATCAGTTTACGATGTTCATTTGTCTCCTGTAGTACTTGGTCATTGGTTTTTCTGTCTGTCCATAGTATTCTTTGCATTTTCCTCAGAAACCACATTTCTGCAGCCATCAGATGTTTTTCAGCTTGACTGCTCATTGTCCAAGTTTCACATCCATACAAAAGAACAGGCTCTATGTATCCCCTTAACACTCTTTTTCTCGTTTCAATTGACATCTTTTTATTGGTCAGAATGTTTTTCATCTTGCTAAAGGCTACTTTCGCCATGGCGATTCTTGTTCTAATCTCTTCAAGGCATCTCACATCAGATGTTATGACTGTTCCAAGATAATTGTACCGATTCACTTGTTGAAGAATATTTCCATTTACTTGTATATTACATTGTGGCACTTCTTCCTTCCTAGTGACGACCATAACCTGAGTCTTTTTACAATTTAATTCTAACCCCAGTTGCTCACTGTGTACAACAACCGCATCTACTAATTGTTGCAGGTCCTGCGCATTGTCTGCAATTAATACTGTATCATCTGCATATCGAATGTTATTGATGTTTCGTCCTCCAATGCTGATTCCATTTATATCCTCTACATTTCTGAAAATATTTTCACTGTATAGGGAAAAAATATCTGGAGACATCACACATCCCTGCCTAACACCTCTCTTAATTGGCTGATACTGTCCCACTTCATTATCAATCCTTATTGCAGCTTGTTGTTTCCAATATATGTTTTTTATAAGTTTAATGTCTTTCCCATCAATTTTTAGATTTGCAAGCATATCCACCATGTTGACATGTCTAACTCTATCAAAAGCCTTTGTGTAGTCAATAAAGCAAAGATGTATATCCTTGTTTACTTCTATAGCACGTTCAATAACTGTTCGCAGCATATACACAGCATTTACTGTACCCTTTCCTTCTACAAACCCACATTGTTCTTCCCCTATTTCAGGTTGTATCTTCTTCCTCACTCTTTGCATGATAATTCTTAGCAAAATCTTTGTGATGTGACTCATTATACTAATTGTTCCTATGTTGATCACATTCCAAAGTTCCTGATTTCTTTGGGATTGCAATAAATACAGAGTTACATAATTCAGGAGGTATATCTCCAGTATCATATAATGTGTTAAGCAGTCTGGTGACTTGCTCTAGTCCAAATTCTTCTAAAGCTT
Source organism: Cepaea nemoralis (assembly GCA_014155875.1). Classification (NCBI taxonomy): domain Eukaryota; kingdom Metazoa; phylum Mollusca; class Gastropoda; order Stylommatophora; family Helicidae; genus Cepaea; species Cepaea nemoralis. The sequence continues at coordinate 175,441 of JACEFZ010000379.1, forward strand.
TAATCATTTCTGTTGTGATGTTATCTGCACCGGGGGCCTTGCCAGCTTTCATATGCTTAAGAACATTTCGAACCTCCATCTCCAAAATTGGCGGTCCTTCATTATTAAATCTAATATCATACTGTTCGTCTCTGTTATCATCATAAAGGTGTTTCACATAATCTGTCCATACATGTAGAATCTGGTCTTTTTCTATTATGATTTTGCCATCTTTAGTTTTTAGACACCCCGCTTATTGTACTTGTTCTTTTATTAGTAAGTTCCTGAATTCTTTTGTGCACTAGTTTGGTATTTTGACTGTTGTGTTGATTTTCAATTTCTAAGCACTTTTCCTCAAGCCATGCTTCTTTTGCCTCCTTAAATAATATTCTGACTTGTCTGTGAATTTCTTCATATTTGACAGAATTATTTTTGTTGAGTCTTCTTGTTTCCATGAGGTGTAAAATTTCTTCAGTCATCCATTTCTTACGACCCACCTTCTTTAATTTTGGAATAGTTGTTTCTGCAGCCACATTGATTGAATTCTTCAACGTTTCCCATTGATCATCCACATTCTGGAATAGGATCTCTAGATCAGACAATATTTCAAATCTGTTCTGTACTTCTATGTTGAATTTGTTTTGTATTTCCTTGTCATTACTCAATGTACACAAATCATATTTAGTGTTTCCTGTTATATACCTGACTTTCTTCAACTTTATCCTCTGTTTTACTTGTGCTAATTTTCATGTTATGTTTCGTTTACTCTATTCATGTGGTCTTGTAATTCAGCTTCTGAGTTTGCTATTGTGCTTGGTCGTTCGCAAACAGAAGTTCTCTAATGGTGTAATTTGCAGATGGTTCTTCTTCTGTGTTCTCGTCATGCGGTGTTCTTGCGGTCTCTGTTTGGCTGGTTTCTGTACATATGTTGTCTATTTATGTTATGAGCAAGAGAAGGGACAGGACACAACCTTGTCGTACTCCAGATCTTATGGTGAAGGGTTCTGAGTGTTCTGCAGTTGCTCTCACTATGCATTCACTACTGTTGTATAAGCTTTTACATAAGTTCGTTAGATGTGTACTCACTCCATATTGTTTAAGAATTTCCCACAACTTGATTGTATCTACTCTATCAAGTGTCTTTTCTTGGTCGACAAAGGCTAAGTAGAGTGTTTCATTAAATTCGGTTGATTTTTCTATAAGTTGTCTAAAGGCAAAAATGGCATCTGTGCATCCCTTGTTTCTCCTAAATTGTGTACACCTCAGAGGAGTAAATAGATCACCATGGTCTGGCAAGAATGCGACAGCGTGGAGTGACGAGGTGATCTGGCCGAAGCTCGACGCTTAGAGGAAAGGCGAGACGCACATATAATCAGATTGCTACTGCTACTATTGGGGTTGGAACTCTTCGCTGGCTTCTGAGGATAGGGACAGAGCGCTTATGGGAATGCCCCGAATGCTGTGATGTCGGTTCCTAAATCAATAAAAAACTCAATCCTAAATCAAAGTTGTGTTTCGCTTACCTGTGGTTCTGTAGTAATTCGTAAACTTTTCTCAGTAATTCTGCAAAATATTTTCCCAGTATGACTCAAAAGGGAAAAGCCTCTGTATTGTATGCAGTCTCATTTGCTGCCTTTGTTTTTCCAAATATGGATAATTATGGCGTTTCCGCAGTCTCGTGGTTAGATTCGAATTCTGTATTTTCCATTGTTAGGAGTTGATGTGGATGATAGACCTTGTTCATGTAGCGAGGCGCTGGCAAATTCACAGTGACGAAGGAGGGATGGGCTTGGGGCTGGCTTCCTAATCCCTTAGAATATCTTTATCCAAAAACTCCAGCCACTCATGAACAAGTCCAGTAACGAAAAAAGAATAACCAATTCAACCAATAGGAAAGGGGACTCTTCTAGAAGAGATTTCGCTTGCGGAGAAAGCCGTAAAGACTCCGGATCGCAGATTGTCTCCCTTTCAACTAGGGACATCCTCATAATGGGCAACTGGGATGTTAGAACCATGAATGAATCGGGTAGACACCACAGGGGGTGAAAGAGGCATGTTAGGTTTATGTGGAACAAGGTAGAAAGGAACAGGCACAATAACTAGAAAAGTCTTACTCTGGAACCGATAGAGCAAAAGAAACAGAGGAAGACATAAGAGCTCACGGAGAAGAGAAGTAGAAACATAAATGAACAACATGGGAAAAACATGGCTAGAGCTACGTGGGACAGCTGATGATAGGAGGGTTTGGAGAGAGTTGATCTAGAGCTACGTGGGACAGCTGAAGATAGGAGGGCTTGGAGAGAGTTGATCTAGAGCTACGTGGGACAGCTGAAGATAGGAGGGCTTGGGGAGAGTTGATCTAGAGCTACGAGAGACAGCTGAAGATAGGAGGGCTTGGGAAGAGTTGATCTAGAGCTACGTGGGACAGCTGAAGATAGGAGGGCTTGGAGAGAGTTAATCTAGAGCCACGTGGGACAGCTGAAGATAGGAGGGCTTGGAGAGAGTTGATCTCGAGCTACGTGGAAAAGCTGAAGATAGGAGGGCTTGGAGACAGTTGATCTAGAGCTACGTGGGACAGCTGAAGATGGGAGGGCTTGGAGAGAGTTGATCTAGAGCTACGTGGGACAACTGAAGATGGGAGGGCTTGGAGAGAGTTAATCTAGAGCTAAGTGGGACAGCTGAAGATGGGAGGGCTTGGAGAGAGTTGATCTAGAGCTACGTGGGACAGCTAAAGATGGGAGGTCTTGGAGAGAGTTGATCTAGACCTACGTGGGACAGCTGAAGATGGGAGGGCTTGGAAAGAGTTGATCTAGAGCTACGTGGGACAGCTGAAGATGGGAGGGCTTGGAGAGAGTTGATCTAGAGCTACGTGGGACAGCTGAAGATGGGAAGGCTTGGAAAGAGTTGATCTAGAGCTACGTGGGACAGCTGAAGATAGGAGGGCGTGGAGAGAGTTGATCGTGGATCTACGCCCCAATGAGGGAGAGAGGGCAACAGAAGAAGAAGAACGGAGGTCGGCTTGGCTGAAAGATAAGAACGCTCGCTCTTAAATCTTCCAGTATGCTGATAGTGGGCTCATTCCTTACACCGGTCAGGCAGACTAAAATGTTGACGTCTCGTCCTTATCTTGGAGGCATAAATTACAAGTACCTTAGACGTCGGAGTGAGTTCGCCTCATGGCGAGGGACACTGGTAATAGGGAAAGCTAATCCACAAGCGCCCTCCTCTACGGCGAAGGGTTTACGGACGCGATTTGTAATCCCGCATACTTGGGTTCGAAACACAGCGGTACTGGCTTTTTCGAAAAAGGGTATAGGTGCCGGAAATCAATGGCAAATTACGTACAACGTGCCCAGGAATCACGAACAGCCAAAATGCTGGGGTTGACTGCTACCTCTTGTGAAGGACATGCAACTAAATTTTTTTTGGGGATCGCGGCGCGTCAACTTCTTACGGAAAGGTATGTGAGCCGGTCGTTCAGAAAGCAATGGTAAACTTGTTTTTTTTTTTTAAGCATATCCTTTTTACAGGACTTAGCTGTCAACACCAGCATCTTTCAGCTGTATGTTGATCTCTTAGCAAGATTACGCTCAGTAGTTTGCCATTGCTTTCTGAGCGGCCGGCTCACATACCCCGTAAGTTACCGATGCGATTCGAACCACTGCTGATTTGAACCGTCATCACGTTACCTGACGAGAGTATACGAGATTACGGAGAAAAGTCATAACCTCTAAGCCACGAAGCCGGTAATGGTAAACTACTGAACGTAAAACTTGCCAAGACTTCAACAGCAGCTGAAAAATGCTGGTGTTGACTGCAGTGTCCTGTAAATAGGATATGCAAATAAAAATAATCTACATGCAAACATCACCCCTATGCACTAGATGTTACATCACAGGTATGAAGTACGCTTGCGTTTATAACGAGCGAACGCAACAAAAGAAAATAAAAGCGATCGCACACTGAGTTACCTGGAATAAAATCAGATAATGTGCTTCCATGCCGTCTCCTGATACCACTTACATGATTACTCACTCAATAAACTGGGTACAAGGGGAGGTACATGGTGCTTGTTGATGTTGCACAGATAAAACATACAGGTGCATCTGCAATCACTTGGTCTCACCTGAGGCTGGTCGAAGCTCAACACTACCTGTCTCAGATTGTGATCAAAGTCTAGATCACTGGGTCTAGTTTATAAGTCTAGGACAGCTTGACTCGCTCTTTTGTGTCTAGTTATTCTTTATTTATTTTCGTCTTACTGGGTTGAGTTCATTCACCTGGCAAGAGTTTGGTAAACTGTCTGCCTATCCGTCCGTCATTCCATCTGCCCATCTGTCTGTCTGTGACTGTCTCTTTATGTGTATGTGTGTATGTCCGTAATTCTGTTCATCCATCTATCCATCCATCCACCCATTCATCCATCCATCCATCTTTCAGTCTGTGTGTCTGTCTCTCTATGTATCTGCCTGTCCGTCCATCATTCAACCCATCAATCCATCCATCCATCCATCCATCCATCCATCCATCCATCCATCCACCCATCGCTCAGTCTGTGTTTCTATGTGTCTGCCTGTCCGTCAGTCATTCCATCCATCCATATTTCTGTCTGTATGTCTCTCTATGTGTCTGCCTGTCTGTCCGTCATTTCATCCATCCATCTGTATGTCTGTTTGTCTCTCTATATGTCTGTCTACCTACCAGTCCATCCATCCATCTATCCATTCATTCATCCGCCCTTCGTCCCTCCGTCCGTCCGCCCTTCAATCTCCTACTTCTCCGCCTACTCTCTTTAATCGTCCTTCTACTCCTCCTTCTGATCCTCATTTCCCTCCCCCCTCCATCTTCTTCTTCTTCTGCTGTTCCTCGACCACACCGCAAACAATATTTGGTTTCCAGCTGTTTCACAGTCGATCATGTAATCGTTTCATTACGTCGTCCCCTTGAAAAGTGAGCTGAAGAAACACTTGAAGATGAAATATTAAACCACATCGATGCCTTCTCCATCTGTGAAAGAACCAATTTTTCCGTACACCAAATCAAACTTCATTGATCAATTCCAGTGTGAGTGCAAAGCAACTTACGCAGGTAGGGTGGAAAGACTCTTAGCAAATCGAGTAACCGAACTTCTTCTTCTTTCGTTCGCTTGAAATATGTCTATAACTGCAATGCTGTCTCTTGTATGAATTGAACTGTCTTTTTCAGTTCACACAGCGGTCCATAGAGTTTATCTTCCACTGTCGTCTCTCTAGGCCAGAAGGTTTGCCTAAATATGTTATATTTTGGGCAGTCTTGGAGTGTGTGCTCTGCTGTCTGCGACGCCAATCCACATGTGTACATGGCTGTTTCACCAATCTTGAATTTTGTATACATGTGGTTGCGTAATCTATTGTGCCCTGTTCTGAGGCGCAGAATACCGAACATATGGCGAGTTAATTAGTTTTTAGGACATGCTATAAAACGCCCTCTTCGGCTATTTATCAACAGTTCATAAACTACGGCCATTAAATTAACTAAACAAAACAGAAAAAAAAAAGTAAAGAAAACATTTCGTATATTGTATTCGACTAAAAATGAACGAACGATTGCTCGAATATAGTACAGCTTTTGGCAATTAGGCGATGTCAGCCATTTGTTTTTGTTTTTAAAGAATGATCTTATTTTAATTTTTGTATTTACCGTGTGGATAATAAATCCCCAAGTTTGAACAATATCTGTGACTATTTGTTTTAAGTATTTCAGCCAAAGTATTATTTATTTATTTACTTCTTTTGACATATAACTGCAGTATGCACCTGACGCGGTGCAGCAAAATATGTCAGGCAATAAATCGGGCAACATTTTGTTCGTGGGTTATGTCTTTAAATTATGTAGAAGCTGTAAAGAGGTGGTTTTATAGAATTATTATTATTATTACTAGCTGACCCGGCCCGGCTTCGCCCAGGCCCTGGAGGGGATCTATCTATCTATCAGTCTGTCTGTCTGCTTGTTTGTCTGTCTGTCTGTCTGTCTGTCTGTCTGGCTGACCCGGCCCGGCTTCACCCAGTCCCTGGTGGGGAGCATCTCATTTAATTCATATAAGTAGTCATATAAGCTCTCCCGTTCCCGACTATCTGTCTGTCTGTCTGTCTGACCCGGCTTCACCCAGTCCCTGGTGGGGAGCATCTCATTTTATTCATATACGTAGTCATATAAGCTCTCCCGTTCCCGACTATCTGTTTGTCTGTCTATCTGTCTGTCTGTCTGTCCCGGCCCGGCTTCACCCAATCCCTGGTGGGGAGCATCTCATTTAATTCATATACGTAGTCATATAAGCTCTCCCGTTCCCGACTGTCTGTTTATCTGTCTGTCTGTCTGACCCGGCCCGGCTTCACCCAGTCCCTGGTGGGGAGCATGTCATTTAATTCATTCATATAAGTAGTCAAATAAGCTTCCGTTCCCGACTATCTGTCTGTCTGTCTATCTATCTGACCCGGCGTGGTTTCGCCTGTAAACAGTAACTTAAAAGAATGTCCTTCCACACACCATTCATTATTTTTAATGAAAACTGTTTTTATTCACCGACATGACAGTTGATAAGTTTTGTAAGCAGAAATAGATGGGTTACAATGTTATATTTTATTCATATACGTAGTCATATAAGCTCTCCCGTTCCCGACTATCTGTTTGTCTGTCTATCTGTCTGTCTGTCTGTCCCGGCCCGGCTTCACCCAATCCCTGGTGGGGAGCATCTAATTTAATTCATATAAGTAGTCATATAAGCTCTCCCGTTCCCGACTGTCTGTCTGTCTATCTGTCTGACCGGCGTGGTTTCGCCCAGCTTTTGGCGCACAGTAACTTATGAAAACTGTAGAAAAAGATGGGTTAAAATGTTATGCATAATGCATTATTTTTATGCCAACTGTAAAAATACCTTAAAGATTATATCATTATTTAATATAACTCATATGCCTAAAAATAACTATAGACAAAGAGTGTAACAATAGTGCAGGAAAGTCCAACAATATGACTATAAAGTATTTAGAAATGTTATTAAAAGTTATGCCCCTTGAAATAACTTTTCTAGAGTGAAGTGCCCCTGCTATATAGACATTATATAATGAAAATGGAAAAGTAAATGTTATTAAATAAGTCGAAGATTTTACATTCAGAAATTATTATAGTCGGTTGCACAGGAATGAAAGGAAGACGTGTAGAAAATTTCATCTCAATCGGATGTACCGTTATCGAACGCATCCAAATCCACAAACCCACAAACCCACAAACATACAGTCTCTTTTATAGATATAGATTATTATGATTATTATGATTATGATTATTATGATTATTATTATTATTATTATTATTATTATTATTATTATTATTATTATTTTGCTTTCGCTCCTTTTGAACTCAGACGTAGTCCATATACATGCTACTACATCTAGTGCATTGAATTAATTATTTTGTTCATGTTGATTACCTTTCCCTGTTACTAGTGTTTCTCGCCATCAGACGAACCCACTCCGACTTCAGTGCTACTTATAATTTATGTCCCCAAGTAACATTTTAATCCAACTGACCGGTGTAGGGGTTAAACCCGCTACCTCGGCATCAGCGGATCGGAAGTTTAAGAACGAGCGCCCTTACCCACTAGGTCATGCTGATCTTTGTATAGAAGAATGATGGTAACACAGTCAATGGATAGAAAGATCTATGGATTTATCTTGAAAGAAGTTAGCTCACAAAGAGAACCGGTTACTCGGATCAGAAGAAGACAGCCCACATTCTATGGGCAGGTCATGAGAGGAGGAAAGCTGGAATATGTCGTCACAACGGGAAATTTGAGGGACAGGGTGAGACCCAGAAGATGCTGAACAGTTTGACCTCATGGCTTGGAGAAACATCGATATCAGGCAATTTTTGAAGCACAAGAGACAGACTGTGGACATACATGATCACCAGAGCTACACGGCAAGCAGTACCGGGTGTTTGTAAATTCTCACTACACTTTGTATGTAGAACAAATCTGAAAAATTCTTTCTTCCTGTGATAACACAATTCTCCTTGGGGTGTAAAAAAATTACCCCAACAGATGACAACCATTCGGTGCATATTACTTCACGATGGACTGTGGAGCACAGTTTGTATGACATAATGTACTTCATTTTTCAAATTTATACCGGTCTTTTGGACAATGGTAAGGGTCCATGGGAATATAGATACATGAAACCCATAAGCGGGCACTCTCCAGCTGTTTATACTTCACCTTGACGCCGCAAGGTACAAGAGGAACATGGTGAGATGAGATGAGATGAGATGAGTTGGACTTTAATGTTGACTTTTTGTTCAGAAAGCAATGGCAGACTACTGAACGACACATTTCCTAGTAGATCATGTTGGGGTTGGTTGCAACATCCTGCAAATTTGCAGCATTTATACTTAGATAGAAAAAAAAATATTTGCGCTCGCTCGCTTTGGACTCTAACGTAGTCCACACACGTTACTTCTCGTTGCACTGGACTGAATTTTGCGTGCGCATTAGTTTTCTATGCCGGTCTCCCTGGCTGAGAAGTTAGCAGCTTTCTCCGTAACCCCGAAAGCTCTCGTCGTTGACGTGAGCGCACGAAAACTTGAAGGGGTTCGAGTCGGGAAAGTGATTTACGAGAGTATGGAGCCGGTCACTCAGAAAGTCGTGGCGTGCTTATGAGCGTAATCTAGCCTAGGAATCAACATACAGCTGAAAGATGCTGGTATTGACCGCAATATCATGAAACAGGATGGAAACGCGGGAAAAAAAAATTAGTTTTCTATATTACCTATGTCCCTCGCCATCAAGCGAACTCACTCCGACTTAAAAGGTACTTGTAATTTACCTCCTCAAGTCAAAGACGAGAAGTCAACAATTTTAGTCCAACTGACCAGTGTGGGGGTTGAACTCCTTATCTCGGCATCAGCACAACGGATGTTTAAGAACAAGCTCTCTCTTATCCATTCGGCCATGCTGCCTCCAGATGGGAAATGACCAGCTTATCAGCTCAGGGGATATAACCGAACAATTCACAAACTTTGTCTAATTATTTCCCCTGGTTAATCACTGGATTCGTCAGTTGCAGGGATCTCAAGAGTCTACAGTGTAGTGACTAGACGCTGCCCTGATCGCTCGTGGGTTATGGGGTCGAATCCGCAATCTGGACGGATTTTTAACATTTATCAGGTCCCCCATATCCACCCAGCATAAAATGAGTACTAAGAAATATCTTGGGTACTAAAGGCTGCAGATGTGATACTCAACCATATCACCCGCCGACTGCCGATTGGTCTGTGCAGAGTATGGGCCGAGAACACTCATCGGTGGCCACTTATAGACGCCATAATTTAAAATCGCACGTGAATATTTATTTAGCTTTGTTTAATTGTTTGATTGATTGATTTAGTTGGGTCCTTCTGTTTCTCTATTTCCTTATGACTCTCTCTCTCTCTCTCTCTCTCTCTCTCTCTCTCTCTCTCCCCTCCCCCCTCTCTCTCTCCTTCCCTCGCTCACTGTCTCTCTCAAGAATGGCAAAATGTTAAACGGGCCTGCATGCCAAATTTTTAACCATTTGAAAATGTTTTTCATTCTCTCTGTCTCTCTCTCTGTTTCTATGTCTTTGTCTCTGTCTCTGTCTGTCCATCGGTCTTTCTCTCGCTGTTTATGTCTGTTTGTCTGTCTCAATTGTTGTCTCTGTCTCTGTCTGTCTCTCTCCCTCTCTCCCTCTCTCTAACTTGGCAAAACTCACGTTTTATAAACTAAATGACAAAATAAACAACACAGAACGCCTCGTATCCTTCATTAAGAAATATATATTACACAACAAGTTATAGTCGGGTATTCTTTCAGATATAATATACAACAGAATTAGCTTTGTGAGACAAATACATCAATGTACATGATACAATAAATGTTAGGGGACAATCATACAACAATATACAATGTAGAACAAGTTTTAGGAGACATAAATACAAAAAATATACATCGTACAGTAAGTCTTAGGAGACATCCATACAACAACATACATTGCAATACAAATGTTAGGATACAAACATACAACAATATACATTGTCGAAGAAGTTTTAGGAGACAAACATGCAACAACATACATTGTAGTACAAGGTTTAGAAGACAAACATACAACAATATACACTGTAGAACAGGGTTTAGGAGACAAACATGCAACAATATACATTGTAGAACAAGTTTTAGGAGACAAACATACAACAATATACATTGTAGAACAGGTTTTAGGAGACAAACATACAACAATATACATTGTAGAACAGGTTTTAGGAGACAAACATACAACAATATACATTGTAGAACAGGTTTTAGGAGACAAACATACAACAATATACATTGTAGAACAAATCTTCTTATGTTCACTTTTCTATAGAATTGCAGATACAGTCAAACCTCGGTTTTCGTTGCCTTCGGTTTTCGTCGATTGTTTGCGCCAAAAATTAGTCTCGGTTTTCGTCTGCCCACGGGACCACGCTACTAATTTTGCAAAATAAAGGGACATACGTGTTCTTCAGCTCAGTTTGGCGTTGTTTCTCGTTGTGTGAGCATCACTTGCTAATAAGCTAACCCTTTCCTACTAGCTCCCTCATGGTACAAAAGAAAGTTTCCAGAGCCGGCAGCCCTTCGAGGAAGAGGCCAGGAACACGATCGAGTTGAAGAAAGAAATCATTGGAAAAATACGAGAGTTGCATTAAGAATTCAGAAATCGGCCGCATGTATGATAATCAAATGCAGAGGTTCTAGAAAAACTGGGAGTGGAGAGAGAGTTGATGAAAGAAATAAAGAAGAGACAAGTGATATATTTAGGCCACGTTAAAAGACATGATACTCTTATGAAAAGCCCACTGTAGGGCAAGGCTGAGGGCAAGCGAGCAAGAGGTAGTCAACAATACAAGTGGGAAGACAACATCAAGAGATGGACGAACATCAGCCTGACAGAATGTACAGGGCGAGAGACAGACAATGTTGGAAATACATTGCAGCCAACCTTCATTGTGGAGATGACACCTGATTGATTGATTGATGAAAAGTCACCATCCACGATAAGTTCCATTGTGGCGAATAAAAGGACGCAATGTAGCGAAAGGTGTAAATGTGTTAACGTAACAGAGATTGCAAACAATTGAAGATGTCGAACAGTGATTACTAATTTGAATACATCAAAAACATTTAAATGGCGATTCTGTTTCGGGGTCAGTCATATGTGAAAAAGCCAGACTGGTGTATGCTGATCTCAAATCTGAAAATGCATGGGACGAGTGCTATGGCGATTTTAGAGAAAATTTACTTATATATAGCGATACTTAGCGATTTTAAGGCCAGCAGAGGATGGTTTGAAAAATTCTAGAGCGCATTGGCATACACAGTGTTATTAGGCACGGCGAAGATGCGAGTTCGGGGCCGAAAAATAGTATTAAACACTATATTTATTCTCTATAATATGTGTTTTTGGTATGTAGTTTGTAGTATCTAGAACGAATTAATTGGATTTGCAATTGATTTGTATAGAAATACTTGCCTCGGTTTTTGTCGGTTTCGGATTTCGCCGATTGTTTTCGGACTGATTATCGACGAAAACCTAGGTTTGACTGTATAACATTAGAAGTATTAGAAAAGCTTCCACCATTGCAGTTTCAGCTATTGTTTCTATTAACATAATTACATCTTGTATTGCTGTTAAAATAATTACAACGTTTATTGCTTTAAATATTTACAACTAAATTTAACAGTACTAGTACTACTGCTGCTACTAAAATGTCGCTTAAAAGTCGACAGGGTCGACTTCATTGCACCGGGTTTTATCCCATTTGGCTCAGTCTCTTTCTGCAGTGCGGAAAGCGTCGCACAAAGCACGAACTCAGTAGCTCTGGCGACGACCCACAGGAGTCTCCGAAAAAATGTCACTCGTGAACCGAAGGACGCGGCCCGGAATCGAACCCACAACCTTCGAAGCCCGAGTCAAACGGCTTGACCACTTCGCCACGGAGACTCCCAGCTGCTGCTACTAAAACTAGTGCAACTACTTCTGTTGCTACTACTACTACTGCAACTACTGCTGCTGCTACTACTACTACTACCACTACTGCTACTTCTACTACACCACTACTATTACTGCTACCACTATTACTACTGCTGCTACTACTACGACTACTACTACTTCTACTGCAACTTCTACTTTTATTATTACTACTACTGCTGCTGCTACTACCACCACTACTACTACCATCACTACCACTACCATGTCCCAAAGCGGTGAAAATAATTCTTTAATTTCCGTCCGTCCTTCCTTCCTTCCTTCCTTCCTTCCTTCCTTCCTTCCTTCCTTTCTTCCTTCCGTTTTATGTCTGTCTGTCTGTCCTTGATTTTTCTTTGTTTTCCTTCTTCCTCCTCCTCCTTCGCCTACTACAACCACTACCACTACCATGACGACGACTACTACTACTACTGTTGTTGTTGCTGCTACAACTGCAATAGTAACAACTATTTCATCAGCGATTACTGCACAACAACTTTAACTACAAAACAATTACTACTATTACTTAAACTACCACTACTACCACCTAACCCAGGCACACATAGTTTGCGATGTACGAATAATTCGCCACAATGATTATTTTCCCATTCTTTCTAACGAACGCAACACCCTCATTATACATTCATCCACCATATCTTTCTACAAATTAATTAGCAACATTACACTAAAAACAACTACTAGAATAACCACAAGCAGTCTTGGCTTGGACAAGAGTGCACTGTTGGGAAATTTCTGCAAGAAAGATAAACAAATACATTGTTTTATTGTTGTGTGGATGTTGAGTAAAATATAAAATATAAAACATGAAATTAAAATATTCATCACCATTATCATGATATGTTATGCGGAGTGGCGTAGGCGTTCATGACTGTTCATAAATCTCGGTGTGTTGTGTTTTATATTATAAATTCTACTCAGTGTTACGTGCAACGAACTCATACATGTCTCAACATTTATCAAAATCAACATCATATTCATCATCATCTCATCTTATTCCATTGTACCTAGCTGTTTCAAGGTAGCATAAACAGCGGGAGAGTGCCCGTTTTTGGGCTTCACATGTCGGGATACTCATGCTCTTTGTTATTCCCTCTGCCCATTGTTTACATGGCCGTCCTCTTCTTCTGGTTGATATCGACATTTATCGAAGAAGAGAGATGACGAAAAAACATCGATATACCTAGTGCGGATAATCGCAACGAAACAAATGTTGCCATTAAGTGAGAGATAAACGCAAGTTGTATATAAACAAATATATTCTACTAAAACAAATATATTCAGTATTTGTAAATGACTGTGGGGTTTTTGAAAATATTGCCGTTCCAAGTTTTGTAATGACCATCTGTGAACTCATGTAACATAAAAGTGTAAATAACAAAACTTGGAACGGTAATACTTTCAACAACCCAACAGTCATTAAAGTTGAGTTGAGTTGAGCTAAGAACCGACATCATTGCACTCAGTACATTCCCATGTGCGCACCGTCCTTTCGTCCAACAGCCAGCGAAGAGTCACAGTATTAATCGTTCCCACCGCTATCTGATTGAAAGTTCTCCTAGTCTTCCCTCTCAGTTTTGAGATTCTACCAGAACCCCTGCCAATCCCCCGCAATCTCATCCTATCCACATACGGGTTCTCAATCTGTTTCTCCACCTTCTCCACTTGGTCCCACAGGCTCGCGACCACCTCTTCCTTTCCATAGGTAATCGGCCACCAAGAGGTGCATACCTTTGCCAGCCTACCAGCCTGTTCATTCGCCCGCACTCCCGCATGGCCAGGGCAAAACATCCATACAGTTCTTACAATCTGTGACCTCTGAAGCGAGGTGAGCAATTCCACACGAAAAGTTCCTTTCTCCACCTTACTAAGCATACTTCTTGTGTCCGTGATGAAGATAATGTGTGTTGCAGTGGTCTCCTCTAACCAACAGAATGCTGCTGTGACTGCTTCCACCTCCATTCTCATGCTGGGTGAAGGCATTAAACCACACCTGTATAATCGGCAGACGATGTATCACGTGGTCAGTTTCGCACCGGATACCCTGGCTTCCCAAGACATTTCCTGATACCAAATTTAGACTGGGAACCCTGGTTAATTTTTAAAATTCGCCGGTTGTATAGACATCACCATCATCAAGTGCTTGCCAGCTGGCGTAGACGTTGATGTCCCTCTATAGATCTCGGTATTTGGTGTTCTGGATCAAATCTACTGATGCAATTATTCATGCCTCCGTTTTAGTCCATCCAGAATACTATTTCTTGGTCTGTTCCTGCCTCTCCTCCTCTTGATCTTTCCAGTCGTTACGATATTCTCTGATGCCCTCTTCTCCTGGTTGTTTAAGTACTGTTATTTAATATAGCTGTTTTGCACTTGTTAAATGACAATGTTAACATGTGGTTAGGTTAGCTAGTTAGTTATTTTTTTGGGGGGTATCATCCTTGCACTACTGACATATCCATAGGTGCACCCCCCCCCCCTCCCTCCCCTCAACATATTGAACAGCGTCTGAAGGCTGATATTAGTGATATTCAAAACAATGTTTTCCCGTGATGAATTTGAATAACGAAGACGCAAACAATAGATTGCACGATTTATTGCCTGGCATATTTCGCTGCATCTCGTCAGGTACATACTGCAGAAATCACACAACTTACGTGAATTAATTAGATAAATCCTTCAAACTGAAATATACACATGTTCGCACAGTAATGTCGATTGTCTACCACGGTAATTTTAAACTGACTAACATGTCTTTCTGCTTACACAAGGACGGCTTACGAATTTTGATTAGTATAGCTTCAGCAAACTTTAACAATCGACTACTTTGTGTGTTGAACAACACACGGAAGGCACTGTCTCTTTCAACCACGTGAGCAGTCTCGAGCACATGTCTCCCGACCGAAGAAGCCAGATTTTTCCGGTGTGTCGGCCTGCCTAGGCTACCATCTTCTGTGTGTAGTATTTTGTCCAACCAATTCGGAATATGTTCCGAAACCCTGCAATGTAACTGTCGCTCAGTTCTGCCTATGTAGATGGCCTCGCATCTGCATGTAAATTGGTAAATACAATTTGATTTGGCGTACAAAGCTACAGGTTCTTTTACTGCTGGGACTGGGATCGGTGTGTTTCGGTACCTGATGACTAGAGCTGCAGCACAGAATGTTCGCTCGACTGCTGTGGTGAGCCGGTCCCGCAGACGTTGCATTACGTCATCTCCTCGGAAGGTTAGCTGGATGAATACTTTGAGTTTAGGGACTGTAGTTACTTCTGATTTCGGTTTGGGCTGTTGGCAGTGGCGCTTTATAAATCCTGTGGAGTACCCATTCAGGTTTAAGGCATTCTTCAGAGTTTTAAATTCCTCTGTCAGTGTGTCCTGGGTGCATATCTTCCTAGCACGGTCAAACAGGGTCCGTACTAAGCCCCGTTTGTACTGGACAGGTGCGAAGCTCTGAAAATTTAAGTATTGGCCAGTCCATGTTTCTTTGCGGTACACCGATCTTTGAATTGTGCCGTCTGCTCTACGTCTCATTAGGATATCTAGAAACGGCAACGCTTCGTTGTGTTCGTGTTCCATAGATAAAGAGATGTTTTTATGTGTCTCGTTCATTGTGGCCTGGAACGACGTTGCTTGTAGCTCGTCTGTGGTGATAATTAGTATATCGTCCACGTAACGACGGTAAAAGGCCAAGTTATTGATTTCTGAGGATCTCTTTTCTTCTAAGTGTGCCATGAAGATGTCCGCTATAATAGGTCCAAGTGGGCTCCCCATGGCCACTCCGTCAATTTGGCGGTATGACTTTTTTAGAAAGTTGAATTGTATGTTGGCAGTACATAATTTTAATAGCCTCTCTAGAATAGCTGATGGTATGCCTAGTTTTAGTTGTTTGTCTCTAATGCGTTCGCTTATTATATTCACAGTCTCATCTAATGGAACGTTGGTGAATAAAGAGGCAATATCCATAGATGCCATGTGTTTGTTGTTTATGTCCATAGTATCCAATAATTCCACCAGTTCGAATGTATCCCTGAGTGTTCTTGGATCGAAGGACTGTCGTACTGGCTTTAAAATTTCAGCTAGCCATCTCGCCATTCGGTGTTGTGCCGAGTTAACCATGGAAAGGATCGGTCTTAGCGGGATGCCGGGCTTGTGAAGCTTGGGTAGACCGTACATCTGAGGTGTTTGGGAGCCACGCGGTGTGAGCGTTTTTTGCAGTGGCCTCACTGATGAGTCCTGCATTCACAAGTGACTGGATTTCTTTCCTCATTTTTGCATCCAGGTCCTCCGACTTGTTGACTGTTTGTTCTACTCTGAATTTAGATGCGTCTGATAATATATCATCCATTTTTCTCTGGTAGTCTCATATGTCCATCAGTACCGCACCACTCCCTTTGTCAGGTTTCAATATTACAAGGGTTTTGTTGGCCTTTAACGCTTTTAAGGCAGAAAGGTGTTCGTTGGACAGCGGACATGTCTGTTTAGAGGGGGTTGTGCGATACTGGTGTTCTAAATCTACCAGTTTGGCCTTCAGCCACCCGACTGACTCAGCAGAAGTAGGTGATAACTTGGAGACTTGATCAAACAACATTTCAAATTGTGCTTGCGACTCAACACGGTTAATGTGTTTGGGCTTTATGCAGAATTTTAATCCGTATGCAAGGGCCTCCGTTTCAATGTTGTTGAGTACGTACGACGATAAGTTCCTCACATACTTCTCTGGGTTGTCTAGTACTGACATAGTTATCTTTTCAGTGCTCAGTGATTTGTTGAGGCGAGCATTCTCTGCGATTTTCACCTTGTACACTGTTTCTGTACAGAATTTAGTGAACTTCAAGTAGCCATACAAGCTCAATTCTTTGGTGACGACGTAGTCAGAACTGTGTGTGCGCTTCAAGTTGGCCAGCTTGGACTGGGTTTCTTCTGTCTGGTTTTTTGTCAGTCGTCTCAGGTTTTTTCTTGTTGGACATATTCTGTCCGCCCTGAGAGATCTGAAATACCGGTGAGGGAATATTCCCGTCTTTAGGCATTCCTCGAGAAATCTCAATTGACACTCCTGTACCGATATTTTACACTTCAGCTTGAGTAATCCATCCAATCGCTTCACTGTTGGTAATGGGAGGCGACGTTTCAGAAATTGAAAACAATGTTTTCCGGTGATGAATTAGTGATATTGCCAATTCTGTGTTGGTAGACGAGGCTCCTCGTCCTCCTGATGTGCCTCTCGTGTCTGGCCGTGCTTATTCTTACTCTCAAGTCTCTCTAGCTAGACAACTTTGATAAGGAGTTTATATGCATATTTCATCAAGTGCAACGCAGAGCAGCGCAGTCGGTTGTGTACCTCAACACTAGCGCTACTGCCACTGTTTATGTTCTCTAAAGTTTCGCCGCTGAACGTCCTGAAAGCTACTCCCCATCACTCCCAGCATTCTTTGCCTCTTTCAACCTCTGTTTTCACTCCCGCACCTCTTCCATTTTTGGGTTCGCTTTGAAATCGAGCATAATCCACACACGTGCTTTTAATACTAGTGATTGCACGGGACTGACGTTTGCGTTTGGGTTAGCTTTCCCTATTATAAGGGTCCCTCGCCATCAGGCGAACGGTTTCCGACTTCTGAGGTACATGCGATTTACGACCTCAAGTCAAGGACGAGAAGCTTCGCGATATTAAAGCGTTCACCAGACTCTGCCGTATCTGTTTCTCTCTGTCTCTCCCTGTCGCTCTCTCTCCCTGTGTCTTTCTCTCAATGTCTCTCTGTGTCCTTCTTCCTGTCTCTATCTGTGTCTTTGTGTCTCTCTGTATTTCTCTGTTCTTTTCTCCGTGTCTGCGTTTCTCTGTGTCTCTGTGTCTGTCTGTCTCACTCTGTCTCCCTCTGCCTCTCTCTATATCTCTGTTTCTCCTGTTTCCATCTTTCCCTCTCTGTGTCTCTGTGTGTCTCTCTGTGTCTATATCTGTCTCTGTTTCTGTCTGTCGCACTTTGTCTCTCTCTGTCCCTCTCTAGACCTCTCAGTATCTCTTTCTATCTGTCTATCACTCTCTGCCTCTTTCTGTCTCTGACTCTCTATCTGTCTCTCTATATCTCTCTGCCTCTCTCTCTTCGTACAAATTTGTACAGTCATCTAAGACTTCTACCACTACAAAAGCGCTTCCTTTTCAACAAAGCCAAATTAGTGAATAAAATTATATCTCAAAATACCCCAGAGTATCTTCTGCCGCTGATTCAATCTAATGCAATGAACAGCAAGCGCCTAAATTTGTTACATGTCTCAAAGCCTAGATTGGACCTATACAAAACATGTTTCGCCTATTCTGGTGCTCACTTATGGAATGATCTGCCTCCAGATCTGAAAACTCCAATGAGTCCCTACACATTTAACCGAAAACTCTTTCAATACTTAATCCATACCGACTATATGCCACCATAATTCATTTACTGGTATAATTGTTCAGTATAATTGTTCATTATAATTGTTTAACTATAATTGTTCACTATATATGTGTATGCGTGTGGGAGCGAGAGAGAGAGAGAGAGAGAGAGAGAGAGAGAGAGAGAGAGAGAGAGAGAGAGAGAGAAAGTGGGTGTCAGTGAGAGGGAGAGAGTGAATGCGTGTGTGCGCACGTGCATGCGTGTGTGTGGAGAGAGTGATTGAGCGAGAAATGGTGGGGGAATGTGTCAGTGCATGCATTCGTACGTGTATGTGTGAGAGTGAGTGAGGGAGTGCATGCGTTCATGTGCATGCGTTCATGTGTATGTGTGAGAGAGTGTGATTGAGAGAGTGAGTGTGTGTGTGTGAAGGATTGTGTGTTAGAGAGTGAGACAGTGGGAGAGTTGATGTGTTAGTGTGTGTGTGTGTGAGCGCGCGCATGCGTGTGAGTGTGTGTATATGAAAGAATAAAGAGAGAGAGAGAGAGAGAGAGAGAGAGAGAGAGAGAGAGAGAGAGAGAGCTGAGCAGATGCATGTCATGTAACACGCATGTTATGTAACACGCGAATCCATATGTTTGTGTATTCTCATCTGTCATATTATCAGTTAAATACCATTTGATTTTATCATGCATAATATAAACTCATGTTCATTACTGTAGTTTGAGTGAGTGAGTCAGTGAGTGTGATTGAGAGACAGAACGAGTGAGCGTGAGAGTGAATGAGTGAACAGGAAAGTGAATGAGTGAGCGGGAGAGTGAATGAGTGAACAGGAAAGTGAATGAGTGAGCGGGAGAGTGAATGAGTGAGCGTGAGAGTGAATGAGCGGGAGAGTGAATGCGTGAGAGAGAATGAATGAGCGGAAGAGTGAATGTGTGAGCGTGAGAGTGAATGTGTATGTGTGTGTGTGTGTGTGTGTGTGTGTGAGAGAGAGAGAGAGAGAGAGAGAGAGAGAGAGAGAGAGAGAGAGAGAGAGAGAGAGCATCACTATTTTTACGTCACATACATTTTATGTACACATTTTTCTCCATGTTTAACATTTTTATGAGACTGTTCATGACAAGTGTCAGTGTATGTGTGTGAGTAAAGTGTGGGAGTTTGTTCATACTAGTTTCAATACTAACGTGAGACATTTTGTATGTGTCTAGATGTGAGGAAGTGTGAGTGTATGTGGAGGATGTGTGTGAGTGTGGGGATATGTGTGCGTGGGGGGTGTGTGGGTGGGGGTATGCATTTGGATGGGTTGGGGTGTGTGGGTTTTGGTGGGTAGTGGTATTTGTGGGTGTTGGTGGGATGTGTGGATGGATGTGTGGGGGTGAAAGTAGGGGTGTTGGAATGGGTGTGGGGGATGTGTGTATGGGTGGAGGATATGTGTATGGGACGGATGCAGGGGATGTGTGTTTATGTGGGTGGAGATGTGTGGATGGTTTGAGGAAGTATGTGTGGGAGGCGGGGTTGTGTGGGTAGGGGATTGTGTTGGGTGGATTTGGGATGGAAGGGCGGGTGGGAGAAGTGTATGGTGTGTGGGTTTGAGATATGTGTGCGGTGTGTTAGTGGGGGATGTGTGAATGATGTGTGGGTGGAGGGTATGTTTGTGGTGGTATGGGTGGAGGATAGTGTGTGGTGTGGGGGATGTGTGTGATGGGTGTGGGGAATGTGCGTATGGGTGGGGTATATGTGTGGGTGAGCAGGGGATTGTGGTGGTTGGGGGAAGTATGTGGGGGAGTGTGGGTGGGAGATGTGTGTGTGTGGATGGGGAATGTGTGGGTGGGGGTGTGTGAGTGGCTTAGGGATGTGTAGGTGGGTGAGGGAGTTGTATGTGTCGGGGTGGGATGTGTGAGTGGGTGGAGGATGTGTGTGGGGGTAGGGGTATTGTGATCGAGAGATGTTTGGTTGGGAGTGGGTGTGTGGGTGCGTAGTGGAGGATGTATGCGTGAGTGAGTGTGTGTTGGTGGACGGGTAGGGAATGCGTGTGTGGGTGGGGAGAGGTGTGTGGTGTGTTGGTTGGTGATATTGTGTGGGTGAGGTATGTGTGTGTGGGTGGGGGATTTTTGTGGTGTGTGAGTGGGGGTATGTGGGGTGGATGGGTAAGGGTATCTGTGTGGGTGTGGGTGGGAATATTGTGTTGTATCTTGGTGGGGGATATGTGTGTGGTGTGTAAGTGGGGATGTGTTGGTGAGGGATATGTGTGTGTGTGGTGCGTGGGTTGGGAATAGTGTGTGGTAGGGGGTGTATGTGATGTGCGGGTGGGGGATTGTGTGGTGGGGGATTAGGTTAAGGCATGTGTGGGTGGTTGGAAGTTGTATGTGTGGGTGGTGGGGTGTGTGTGAGTGGATTGGGGATGTATGGGTGGTTAGGGAGATGTGTGTGTGTGGGGGGGGGGGGGGTAGGACATGTCAGTTGGTGGGGATGTGTGTGTATGGTTTGGGGATGTGTGAGTGAATGTGCGATGTGTGAGTTGGTGGGGGATTGTGTGTGTGGGTGGGGAATATGTTGTCGATGGAGATGTGGCTGGGGGAAGGGTGGTTTGAGGTGTGGGTGGGGAGAGGATGTGTGGGGTAGGATGTGGATGGGCGTGGGATGTGTGGGTTGGTGGGGGAATGTTTGTGGGTGGCGAGTGTGTTTTGGTTGGGGGATCAGGTGAGGGCAGTGTGTGTGGGTGGGGGATGTGCGGGAGGGGGATGGGTCGGTTGGTGGGGTATGTATGTGTCCCTTGGTGTGCGTGTGTGTCGGTAGGTGGGGGTGTGTATGTGTCCCTTGGTGCGCGTGTGTGTGGGTAGGTGGGGGTGTTGTGTGGGTGGGGTGATGTATGGATAGGTGGGAAATGGGCTTCATAACATGGTAATTAGCCTTGTTTATGTTTACAACATTCATTTCACAATGTTTATTTTTCTTCCTATGTAAATGTATAATTCTCTTGATGAACGAAAGACGAGTGATTGGAAGGGCCGAATGTAAGACGGGCCTGCGCGCCCAATTTGTGACCCTAATAAAGTTGATTTGATTTGATTTGATTTGATTTTCTTCCTCGCCCTGTCTCTATGTGTCATAATCCCAGTCTCTCTGTGTGTCTCTCTGTCTTTCTCTATCCTTCTCTCTGCCTCACTGTGTGTTTCGCTGTGTCTCTGGGTCTCTCTCTGTCTGCCTGCTTCTCTCTGTCTATCTCTATCTCTCTATCACTCTCTGTTTCCCTCTGTCTGTCTCTGTCTCTGTGTGTTTCTCTATGTCTGTCTCTGTTTCTGTCTGTCACTCTTTGTTTTCTTCTTCTTTCGTTCGTTTGAAATATGTCTATAACTGCAATGTTGTCTCTTGTATGAATTTAACTGTCTTTTTCAGTTCACTCAGCGGCCCATAGAGTTTATCTTCCACTGTCGTCTCTTTAGGCCGGAAAGTTTGTCTTGATATGTTATATTTTGGACAGTCTTGGAGTATGTGCTCTGCTGTCTGCGACGCCAATCCACATGTGCAAATGGCTGTTTCACCAATCTTGAATTTTATATACATGTGATTGCGTGATCTATTGTGTCTTGTTCTGAGGCGCAGAATAGTGACTTGTTCTGGTCTATCCATAACGTGGTAGTCATCTTGAGCAGGTTTTGGTGGCTTTCTGACTGATTTGATCTTTATGTTTTCTTTGGTGGTATGTAACGGGCACATCAGGCTGTTCTTCTTTTGCTCATTCCTTAGCCAATCGATCAACTCTGACGTTTGCAGATATTCCACAGTAGGATGGTATCCACTGTAAGATGACCTTATGCTGACTGCTAAGTTCAGAAAGTAGTGTCCTTAGTACTGGCAATTTTCCAGACAGGAGCGCCTCGAGTACTGATTTTGCATCTGTCAATAGCACCACAGGTTGTGTACCATGGCTGGTAATTAGCAATTTCTCTTTTGCTATCTTGATTGCCTCAATTTCAGCATCATAGTTATGGCAGTACTTTCCTGTTGGTACTCTGGCCGTGTCCCTCTCTCCCGCTCCTCCATTTCGAATAGCATTGTGTGCTGACCCTTCGGTGTAGACTCGGATCCAGAGGTCCTGTGGGTATTCTTCATCAAGGAAGTTGAGAGTAGCTGTTCTGCGCTGTACACTGTTTTGTTCTTCCTTTTCAAATATTCCTCTTTAGTCTATATTCATCTTTCCGTGGAGTTCGCTCTGGAATAGTTTTCAGGGGGATACCAACTGTGGGCAGATCGGTGATTTCTCTGCAGAGTCGTCTGGCCTGGTTGATAAAACTGCTTTTCTTCAACCGCCCCATAGCTAAGTTGTCAAATCTGTTCTTCATAGGGTGGCCTGGCAAGCTGAGGAACTTTTCGGCTTGTGTTAGTGTATTCGTATCTCTGCGCTCTCTCGGTGCTTGTGTCCTCCCCATCTTCTCCATCTCCATTATAGGTGTTGATCTCATCCCTCCTGTGGTGATTCTAAGTGCTTGATTTTGCACCTTGTCCAGCTCCTGTAGTGTGGTTTTTGATGCTGAACATCACGCAGTTGACCCGTATTCCAGGTGTGGTCGTATACTCTGTTGATAAACTTTGCTAAGTATTTTCCCACTGGCTCTCCATGTGGCTCAACTTAGTTTTCTGAGGATGGCTATTTTCCTTCTGGCTTTTGCTACTGCTTTGCTGATGTGCTTTCTCGATGTCAGCCTGCCATCAAATGTTACTCCAAGGTATGTTGGTTCTTTATCTTCTCTAAGGGGTATACCAGTTATCAGGATGATCCCTGCCTTTTGTTTTGGAGAGAGGGTAAATGGAGTGGTGCTGCACTTGTCAGTGTTTATGCTGATACACCATTTATTTGCCCATGCAACAAATGTATCTACAGCTCTTTGTAGCGATCTGGTGGCCACTGATGCATGTTCATTTGTGCTCCATAGAACCAGGTCATCGGCGTACATTGCCTCTTTAATTCCATGCGGTAGATTAGCAACATGATCATTGATGAAGATTAGAAAAAGTGTGGGGGACAAGACTCCGCCCTGGGGAACACCGTGACGCAGTAGTACTTTCTTGCTCTTTAGTCCGTCTATCTGTACTCGGGCTCTTCTGTTGTGCAAGTATGCTTTCACCCATTTGTACATTCTTCCATTGACTTTACAGTTTCTCAGTTTCTTCATCAGACCTTCTTTCCAGATTTTGTCAAAGGCTTTCTTCAGATCTATCCATGCAGCAAGCACCAGCTTCTTCTCTTGGAATGCATCTTTGTCTCTTTGTTTTTCTCTATCCCTCTTTATCCCTCTCTATCCCTCTCTGTTTCTCACTGTCTCTCTTTCTATCTATCTATCACTCTCTGTCTCTCTCTACCGCTCTCTATCTCTCTGTCTCTCTGACACTCACTCTATCACTATGTGTCTCTCTCTATCCCTCTGTCTCTATCTTTCTCTGTCTGTCTCTCTATCTATCCTCAATGTCTCTCTGTCTTCTCTGTCTCTTTGTGTCTCTCTGTCTCTCTTTCTATCTACCTGTCTCTCTGTCTATCTCTCTCTTTCTCTCTATCTATCTCTGTGTATCTCTCTATCTCTCTCTTTCTCTCTCTTTTTTATCTATCTCTCTGTACCTCTGTCTCTATCTATCCCGCTGTCTCTATCTTTCTCTGTCTGTCTCTCTATCTATCTCTCAATGTCTCTCTATCTGCCCATGTCACAGTCTCTTTATCTATGTCTCTGTCTCTCTCTCTCTGTCTCTTTCTATCTCTCTGTATATATCTCTCGAATATCTTAAGAATCCACTTGGAATGTAACTCCTCGAGCAAATATACAGCTAATGACTATTTTTCTCTTGGAGTTTAGTGAAATACATGTTTTCATCATGTGACTATGCCAAGACCCTGAGCTTTGTATACCTTGCTTAGTAGGGTTGCGCTGGTTTCTACTGTCATGATCTCTCGTGTACTATACTATGAGAACAGGATCTGGGAATAGGATTAATTCATGTCATTATATAGTCTACCTTAGAAATCGTATAAATGTATAGTGTTTCTTGGTCTTGCAGTTATTTCAAGCAAGAATTTCTATCCCCAATGGAATGATGCTTTGTTGGACAGACAAGACATGTTGGTCTGATTATATAGATGTGAAAGGACCCAGATTATGTTTGTAGTGGCATTAGTGAGTGAGGAGGGTATAATTATATCTAAACGTATTTTCCCCCCACCCTGTTTTCTTTTTCAGTTCTTAATATTATGACCAATAAGTGAATACTTGACACATATGATGTTCCAGTGGTGACAATATCTACGAGTATGAAAGCAGATCACCGTGTTATCCATGATGATGTTCTTCTCATAATTCTGTATATGTCTCTGTTATAAGGTAAATTATTATGCATTCCTCTAGACAATGATTTTAAATAATTTACGCTGTGGAGACATGTTGGTGTGAGTGAATATTAAAATCGTCATACCTAGATCTATTTATAGTGTTGGAGGAATAACTGCTCATATAAGTGATTTCTGTCTCAGTGAAGTTCTAATTAATTAACCGGGATATCTGATAGCAAGGGGAAACCATAACTCATAACTCCATCATCTGATACCCAGATATATGGTGCTCATGGACGCCCACTTATTGTCATATCTTTCCATTTAACCCCATTTAAAGAACAAACTAAACAAATTGACGAATGGAATTGTTACACAGATTCGAGGCAAAGGGTCTAGAGAAGGAGAAGTGGAACTTAAGTTGTGTCATGGATTAATAGGGACTGGCCTATGAGGTTTACTCTCGACTTCAAAAAACGATCTTGAAGTCCCTGAGAACTGCTTTCTTGAAACGGTTCAAGATGACTGCTCAGGCGTATCACAGCAAGTTCCAATCAGCCAGAAGAGAATCCGGGAGATGTACTCTGCTTTTGAGATGCGTCTAAAATCCTACTTTCTTAAATGGTCGTCGCTCGCAGGCTTCAAGAAAGAGTAGGCCTACGATAGTTTGCAGAAGATGGTTATTGCAGAAAAATTAAAAGAACAAATGACAAAACCACTGCAAGTCGTCCTCCTGGGAAATGAGGCAGAGCAGGATGGAAGATATTGTAAAATTAACAGAAAGTCCGAAATCCACCAGTAAAAATGCATTCCAGTTCACAGGAAGGTCAGACCAGCAATGGCAATAAGAGGTATCCTAGAACAGATCTGCATCCAGCTAAAGTGATACCAACAATCATCGGCCATAGGCTAATCAAGGGTGAAGGAAACGATTTTGTAGATACAGCAAAACAAAGACCCACCACACCGTTTATTGTTGGAAGAAACCAAGAGATATCCCAGTATGCGACATGCATAACTAAAACTGGGGATCGTACCTTGGGAGAATAGTTTCCCGAAAATTAATAATGTTCAGTGGTAGAGACTTTCAATGTGAATGGACAAGAGGTGGTGACATCGAGATACAATTCGATGCTGTAATAGTCTCTCACCTACTTAATACCACACAGCTCACCAATGAGCATATAGAGATTCAAATTCTATAGCTATGTCACTCCTAATTGCCAGGATAGATATAGTTTATAAATGAGTTATGGGAACTATAGATGCTACTGTTTTTCTGACCCAAATTGCCAAATGATTCTTGGTTTGGTTGCAGATGTGTGTTCCTAGGGATACCAACAAAGTCCTTGATATTGGGGGGGGGGGGGTGGGGGACATGATGCAAACGAGATCACAATGAGGGTCAGAACCTCAATTTGTCTCTTTTTATAATTCTTTACATGAGGAGTTGAGAGAGACTGAAAAACAAGACTCTATTTCTCGAACTTGTTTTGCCAAGTTGCCTAAATCTAGCGATCCTTTTAAGAGTGGACACTTGTATTTGAAGGGCGCCTTATATCGTAGAACAGATTCATAGAAGCACGGGCATGCACAACACGTAGTTACAACTGCATACAGGCACTAATCCTTCATATTGGACACACCATTTCATGTTATTGCCATATGTGTGTCAGGACAACAATCGTAGAGAAGTTCCTGTCATTATTACTCGTCAGAAGTAACCGGGGATCTCAGAAGTCATGTCCTGAGTGTCAGCGAGGAGCACCAAAACATAGGATTTCTCCTGCAACTCTCGTAGAAATTCCGGTGATGAGTTCACCTTTTGAAAGGGTCGCCTTTGTCATTGTAGGACCCCTTCGTAGACCAAAGAGAAGGAAACAGCTATATAATATATACGCTGTAATACGACTTTGATGTTTAAGTTGTGTAAACTGGTCCAAGAAAGACCCGACAGATGAGATGAGTACTTTCCTGCTGCTCTATTCACATATTGATATGATCCACGTGGCTCTCCCGATCTGCCACCTGTCACTTTGCTGTTTGGTAGACCAATTAAGGGACCACTGCAAGCTTTGTTTTGTTGACGAAATCATGACTGAATCCGAGGTATCTGTTTATAAGTATGTGGTGGAGTTGAATAAGAAGCCCCAAAAGGGTTCGCTCTTGACTAACAAGAACATGAAGAAAGCCAGGAAGAAACAGTCTCTTACTACAATAAGAAGGCCAAAGACCGTTCGTTGGAGGTCGGGGATATAGTTTTGTTGTTATTATTCATAGGGAATAACTGGTTAGAAATTGGGTAGTAATGACCTTTAAATGTCGAGGGTTAAATGTCACGAAACAATTATCAAATTAAGATATTTCAAATCTACCTTCACCTGATGTGATGGCTGTGGCAACTGAGGTAGAAGGTGAAGAGAACATTGGAGCTGAATATCCCTTGAATCCTCGAGAGTCATTAGAAGTAGTGGTAAATCAAACTCTCATAGGGAAAAGATTAATGAGACGTTGGAATCCCATAGCAGTATGTTGGCCAACAGACCGAGACTCACAACTTTAGAAGAGTTAAATATGTCTCTAACTGTTAGGGACCAATGCCAGTCCTTCCATAAAGTTTAGCTTGTGCATAATCTAAAGAAAAGGCATTAGATCAAGAGATTCAGCAACCGTTGTATGACGTTATAATATCTCCATCTACCTCTCCATATAATGCAGGGGTAGCTTTACTCAGAACATCTCATTGAGAACTCTGCCTGTCTTAGGCTATCGTCAGCTGAACAGTTTCAGGGAATTTCAGGTGAAACCTCCGCCGGATCAGAAATAACGTTTTGCTAAGTTGAGTAAAGCACAACGCTTCTCAAAAGTTGACCTTAGCAGAGCGTACTAAACAATTCTGGTTAAATTAGAGGTGAGACCTTACTTGGCATTTAGCACCCCCATGGGAGAACTATGAGTTCAATGCCATGCATTTTGGTCTGAGTAACGCACCCAGTGTTTTCACACGGATGATGCGAAAATTATTGGAGCCTCTGAATGGTACATAAGTGAGTAATTTAATTGATGTTATTCTTAGTGCAACTGAGACTTTGAAGAACATATAAAAGTCCTTGGACAGGTTGGTTTTTTTTTTGACAGAAACAGGTACGAATTACTGCCCGTCATACAAAATGTTAGTTGGCCTTCCAATGACTAGAATTTCTGGGTTACACTGTAACACAAGGGTTCATCTTTTCTGAACAAAAGAACCTCGGGAAACTTTACAAAACTCCTAGGCCAATTACCAAACGGGATGTCATATCCCTTATGTGGATTCTACCAACAATACATTTAACTCTTTAATGCAGTAGCAGCTCCACTTGAAATAAACTACAAAGAAAGGAGCACAAGAGAAAATTAAATGACCAGGCGGGAATTTCCTTTCTAAAAAAGAATGAGGTCTTGTTGGGTAGACCAGAGATATGGGTCTGATCATATAGATCTGAAAGGATCCGGTGTGTTTTGGTATCGGGGTGAGTGGGCTGCGTGGGTAGATCTGAATGTATCTGGAGTATTCACATGTTTTCATTTTGTATCAGGATCCACATTCACTTTGGTTGAGATGTTGTAACGAACTACTTGAAGAATCATGAAGCATATAAAGTTGGAGTTGTGTCAGCTTTCTCTTGCGCTGATTATGTTATAACCAACGGGGAAGAATCATTAGTCCTGTGAAGTTCGGCTGGTGACAGCTTTCTGGTTGTTCTTGATATATCATCCTCACCACCGAGTGAAGAACCACTACAACATACCAAGACCAGGAGGGGATTGTCTACACCATTTTGTGAAATAATTTCAACATGTTGTCCGTAAGGCTGAAGATATCGAGGACAGCCAAATGCGATTTAGATGAATCCTGCTGAGACAGTCTAGATCAAGATACTGCTGACATTATAGTGTCGAATAACAGATTTAAAGGGGCAAGGAACAGGTGAATCAAACTGCAGTTTTGCTCTAAGATTGTTCCTGTCTGCACTTGCATACACCACAATCATTCATCAAACCTTGGCGCTTAATGATAACGCCTCCAACAAAACTTATTCTGTTGGAACTTTTCTATGTTTGTCATCGATTCTCTGCAGTGAAGTTTCCTATGTCAATTATACTCCCTTACTTATGTCTGTCGGAATTACTGGTAAAATTAAAGCGTATTATTGTTCTTTAAGTGTTTGTAAATTCATTGAGCAAGTGGTGGTACTGTTATGTGAAATATCTTCCTAAACTATCTCATAATTCTGTATATGCCTCTGTCATCAGTGTATACTATTTTGCAATCCTCTAGACAAGGACTAACTATAATCTATGTATTCACGATGTGGAGACATATGTTAATGTGAGTGAATGTTGATCCTGATATATTGACCTCTATAGGGTGTAGGATGAGTAAGGGTTTAAATAAATTATTTCTGCCTTGAAAGCCAAGTTCTTCGTCAGAATAATCTGTAAGGCATTATCCGGGAGATATGACGGCAAAGGTCAGGTCTTAGTCAGATATGACTGAGCTACCGTATAACAGTAGACGGTACTACCTGGTTTCTGTTAGCGCCGAACGTTGGGCGGCGCTTACCAAACCCGACACCCCACATTGTGCCAACGGCTTCGGGCGGAAGAGCGCAATTGGGAGGGTACAAGCCTTACCCTGGTGCGAGGAAATGCAAGCTAAAGACAAAATGTCATGGCAGGGCAGACCAGGCCCTAAGCCTTGGTTGGCGACTGGTCTAGGATCGAAGCTCCGACAGGCGGACAGTTAGAGCATTGCTTTGCTGATCCGGCAGCTTCTGCAGCTTGTCTTGTTCCAGATGTAGGGGTGTTACCTTTCCTCTGGAGTAAACTAGGTAGGCCGAGAGAGGGATCATGCTGCATGGGCAACACATGATCTCTATATTTTAGCCCAGGCTTTGTGCTATGGAGAGGCAATAACTCCATCCCTGGTCTTAACTGGTCTCGGAATTTATCCGCCACAGCCTGCCTGCTTCAATGGGTGCTTGGGGCTAGGACAAAATCTGAATCGCAGGCTGTAAAACCAATGCACCAGGTACAAACAAAAATAAAAATAGAAACCTCAAGCTACGGCTTGCAACCTGGAACGTGAGAACCATGTGTCCAGGATTTTCCACTGTCTTGAGATATATTCTCATTGCGACAAATGCAAGACAAATGCCGTGAACAGAATCAACCACTGTTTATTGCCTTCATCGACCTCACAAAGGCATTTGATTTGGTCAGTCGTGAGGGTCTGTTCAAGGCACTAAAGAAGATTGGCTGCCCACCAACTCTTCTGTCCATTGTGGAATCGTTCCACACAGGCATGAAGGGTATAATCAAGTTTGATGGTGCAACTTCTGAAGAATTTGAAATCAAGAGTGGAGTTAAGCAAGGTTGTGTACTAGCTCCCACCCTCTTTGGAATATACTTTTCACTTCTACTGAAATATGCATTTCGTGATCAGGATGGTGGTATATACATTCACTCACGCTCAGATGGCGGCCTCTACAATGCTCAGAGATTGAAGGCTAAGACCAAATTAGGAGGGTACTGATCAGAGAGTTGCTTTTTGCAGATGATGCTGCAGTTACGACCCACTCTGAGGAAGAATTGCAATGTCTACTATCTGCATTCTCCAATGCTTGTTCTGAATTTGGTTTAACAATTAGCAAAAAGAAGACACAGATTATGTCACAAGGTGCACATGGGGTACCATCAATCTTTATTGATGACGCCGAACTAGAGATAGTAGACCATTTTACATATCTAGGATCAGTGGTAAATAGCAAATTATCCCTAGATCAGGAAATCAACATCCGGATTGGTAAGGCAGCAACAACAATGAACAGGTTAAGAAAAAGAGTCTGGGAGAACAGGAAGCTTACTGCCAAAACAAAAGTCCTTGTCTATCAAGCCTGTGTCCTTAGTACTCTTCTCTATGGCAGTGAAACCTGGACAACTTACTCACACCAAGAGAACAACTTAAACAGCTTTCATATGCGGTGTCTGCGAAGAATTCTTGGTATTAAGTGGCAAGACAAAATCACAAATACTGAAGTATTGGAAAGATCAGGTTGTGTGACAGTTTATTCCATGCTCAGTCTTCGTAGACTTAGATGGATAGGACATCTTAGGAGGATGGATGATGGTAGAATACCAAAGGATATATTTTTTGGTGAATTACAGATGGGTAAGAGATCTCAGGGTCGGCCTCTACTACGATACAAAGATGTGTGTAAGCGGGACATGATTGATACAGGCATTGATAATGCACATTGGGAGCAAGTCGCCGCTGAACGTGTTACATGGAGGGCAAATATCAGAAATGGAATAAAGTCAAAGGAGAAAATTATTGCAGAAAAGTCACACACCAAGCGTTTGAGACGTAAGATGGTGCATGATGGCGGAAATGACCACGTGTTCACATGCACCCACTGTGAACGGACATTTACAGCGCAAATTGGCCTTATCAGTCACACTCGCTACCGCCATAGTTAAAAGTTATTATGCCTTTTTAAAGCACAAACTATCGTCTGTCAAGACGGCAAGGTGCCAATGTAATGTGCAATGTAATGACGGCAAAGGGGAACCGTACCTCGTCTTGTCAAATTTTCGGGATTAATCTGTATGTCTATGCACTGGGCTTAAGAGCTACAACTTTGTCTTTTAGATGATGCAAAAACCTAACAACCCATCACCAACCAACCAACCATCGAATCAGCCAGCCAACAATCCATCGAATCAGCCAGCAAACCAGCCAACTAACCGAACTTTTTCTATCCATAATATAACACATCAAAAAATGTCACGTGCCATATCATGGTTTGTCTATCTGCTTCAGCAAGTATAAATGACGAGGTTGATTGCCGCGACTCTAAAATAACACACATCTAACTTTAACTCATGTTAAAAGACTTGGTGTGTTCGGATAACCAGACAAAGGCCTACTAATATACTGGATTAGCGCGCTAGCTTAGTTGATAGCGAATTGCACTTGTAATATCATGAGCACGGTCGGATGGGGAATCGAGCCTGGACTCGTCACCTAGCGAAAGTGATGGACAGACTGACCACCTATTCCTCCATGCATTGAGGCTTACAAAATGTGTTGTACGCTATCCATATAACAAGCCAATAACATGAAACTGCTTCAGGAAAATGTTTATTATTATAATACACATAATTAAACCAAAGACTACAGTAAAGTGAACAATTGCACAAACCAATGTACCGCATTGGTAAAACATGTAAAGGAATTGAACAAGGAACAACTTACACATTCTATAGTTGGTTGAGGTCTGGCATAAGCTCTAGCGCACGGCTTTCCGCCCTTCGGCAAAGGGCCCCACACAGGAAGCGTAGGCCATTACTATGGGTATATAACTCTGTTCATGTACGCCAGTGTAAAGAAACGATTGTGGCCCTTGTAACGAGAAAACAAATGTAATAATGATTAAATTGTAAACCAAAGTACACAATTTATCTTCCAAATCTTCTCTTCGGAGGTCTCCGTGGCCAAGTGGTTAAACCACCTGTCTTGTACTTCAATGATTGTGGGTTCGATATCGGACGTCGTCATTCGATTCACGAGTGGAGTTTTCTCGGAGACGCCTGGTAATCGTCGTTGGAGCTACGGAGTTCGTGTTTTCTGCGACTCTTTCAGCACGCAACCCTGCGGAAAGGGGCCGAGCCGCATGGGGTAAAACCCAGTGCAATTAAGTAACGCCTCTCACGCAATATCTTCTTCTTTTCTTCCTCTGTCCTGTGTTCTTTGGGGCATAGATGCACAACCAAACCACGCCGTCCAATCTTTTGCTATCGCCTGCAGCCCCCTAAATGACCCCCCCCCCTCCCCAATATTACTCATCTCTGTAATTCTCTTCTCTCTGTGTTTTTTTTTAGGTCTGCCGCTATTTGGTTAGTCTTGTTCGTTCCACAAGGTTTGTACACACTATCATCATCATCAAGTGCCTTGCCAGCTGTCGTAGGCATTCATGTCTTTCCACGTATCTCGGTCTTTGGTTTTCTGGATCAACTCTGTTGATGATATTCATCCATGTCACCGTCTCAATCCATCCAGCATCATTTCTCTTCGTCAGCCTCTGCCTCTCTTCCGCTTGATCTTTTCAGTTGTCACTATGTTCTCCAATGACTCTCTTCTCGTCACCTAAGAAAGCCGTCTCATTATTATTGTTGAATATAATGTTATAATTTCATTAGCCTCTTTGAGGCGAATGTTGTTATTTACTCTGGCAGTCTAAGGAATTCGCAACATTCGTCTTAGAAACCACATCTCCGTTGCTTCCAAATACACAATATATATTTTACAAATACATGTAACAAAATAGATGTTATTTGCTTGAAATTAAATAATAAAAAAATAGGTATAACGAAGACACAAAAAATAGAATGCCCGATTTATTGCCATGCATATTTCGTCTCTTCGCGTAATGTACATACTGCAGCAATCACACAACATAAACTCAAATATCGAGTCCTGGCTGAACCTCGCTTTAATCACGGCCTGCTGAAACCTGCCTCATCTGCCTGGACCATTTCTGCCATAACTGTTCTTTCCCAGCCACCGTCACGTGTAATATGACCAAAGTACCTCCCATAACTGTTCTCCCCCAGTCACAGTGACGTGTAATATGACCAAAGTACCTCCCATAACTGTGCTCTCCCAGCCACCGTCACGTGTAATAGGACCAAAGTACCTCCCATAACTGTGCTCTCCCAGCCACCATGACTTGTAATATGACCAAAGTACCTCCCATAACTGTTCTCCCCCAGCCACAGTGACGTGTAATATGACCAAAGTACCTCCCATAACTGTGCTCCCCCAGCCACAGTGACGTGTAATATGACCAAAGTACCTCCCATAACTGTTCTCTCCCAGACACCGTGACGTGTAATATGACCAAAGTACCTCCCATAACTGTGCTCTCCCAGCCAGTGACGTGTAATATGACCAAAGTACCTCCCATAACTGTTCTCTCCCAGCCACCGTGACGTGTAATATGATCAAAGTACCTCCCATAACTGTTCTCTCCCAGCCACCGTGACGTGTAATATGACCAAAGTACCTCCCATAACTGTGCTCTCCCAGCCACCGTGACGTGTAATATGACCAAAGTACCTCCCATAACTGTGCTATCCCAGCCACCGTGACGTGTAATATGACCAAAGTACCTCCCATAACTGGTCTCCTCCAGCCGCAGTGACGTGTAATATGACCAAAGTACCTCCCATAACTGTGCTATCCCAGCCACCGTGACGTGTAATATGACCAAAGTGCCTCCCATAACTGTTCTATCCCAGCCACTGTGACGTGTAATATGACCAAAGTACCTCCCATAACTGTGCTCTCCCAGCCACCGTGACGTGTAATATGACCAAAGTACCTCCCATAACTGTGCTCTCCCAGCCACTGTGAAGTGTAATATGACCAAAGTACCTCCCATAACTGTGCTCTCCCAGCCACCGTGACGTGTAATATGACCAAAGTACCTCCCATAACTGGTCTCCTCCAGCCGCAGTGACGTGTAATATGACCAAAGTACCTCCCATAACTGTTCTCTCCCAGCCACCGTGACGTGTAATATGACCAAAGTACCTCCCATAACTATGCTCTCCCAGCCACCGTGACGTGTAATATGACCAAAGTACCTCCCATAACTGTGCTCTCCCAGCCACTGTGACGTGTAATATGACCAAAGTACCTCCCATAACTGTGCTCTCCCAGCCACCGTGACGTGTAATATGACCAAAGTACCTCCCATAACTGTTCTCTCCCAGCCACCGTGACGTGTAATATGACCAAAGTACCTCCCATAACTGTGCTCTCCCAGCCACAGTGACGTGTAATATGACCAAAGTACCTCCCATAACTGTTCTCTCCCAGCCACCGTGACGTGTAATATGACCAAAGTACCTCCCATAACTGTGCTCTCCCAGCCACCGTGACGTGTAATATGACCAAAGTACATCCATTAACTGTGCTATCCCAGCCACCGTGACGTGTAATATGACCAAAGTACCTCCCATAACTGTTCTATCCCAGCCACTGTGACGTGTAATATGACCAAAGTACCTCCCATAACTGTGCTCTCCCAGCCACTGTGACGTGTAATATGACCAAAGTACCTCCCATAACTGTGCTCTACCAGCCACCGTGACGTGTAATATGACCAAAGTACCTCCCATAACTGGTCTCCTCCAGCCACAGTGACGTGTAATATGACCAAAGTACCTCCCATAACTGTGCTCTCCCAGCCACCGTGACGTGTAATATGACCAAAGTACCTCCCATAACTGTGCTCTCCCAGCCAATGTGACGTGTAATATGACCAAAGTACCTCCCATAACTGTGCTCTCCCAGCCACCGTGACGTGTAATATGACCAAATTACCTCCCATAACTGGTCTCCT
The DNA here is from genome assembly GCA_014155875.1 of Cepaea nemoralis. Classification (NCBI taxonomy): domain Eukaryota; kingdom Metazoa; phylum Mollusca; class Gastropoda; order Stylommatophora; family Helicidae; genus Cepaea; species Cepaea nemoralis. The sequence continues at coordinate 210,621 of JACEFZ010000379.1, forward strand.
CCAGCCACAGTGACGTGTAATATGACCAAAGTACCTCCCATAACTGTTCTCCCCCAGCCACCGTGACGTGTAATATGACCAAAGTACCTCCCATAACTGTTCTAACCCAGCCACAGTGACGTGTAATATGACCAAAGTACATCCCATAACTGGTCTCCCCCAGCCACAGTGACGTGTAATATGACCAAAGTACCTCCCATAACTGCTCTCCCCCAGCCACAGTGACGTGTAATATGACCAAAGTACCTCCCATAACTGTGCTCCCCCAGCCACAGTGACTTGTAATTTGACCAAAGTACTTCCCATAGCTGTTCTCCCACAGCTACAGTGACGTGTAATATGACCAAAGTACCTCCCATAACTGTTCTAACCCAGCCACAGTGACGTGTAATATGACCAAAGTACCTCCCATAACTGTGCTATCCCAGCCACAGTGACGTGTAATATGACCAAAGTACCTCCCATAACTGTGCTCTCCCAGCCACCGTGACGTGTAATATGACCAAAGTACCTCCTATAACTGTGCTCTCCCAGCCACAGTGACGTGTAATATGACCAAAGTACCTCCCATAACTGTGCTCTCCCAGCCACCGTGACGTGTAATATGACCAAAGTACCTCCCATAACTGTTCTCTCCCAGCCACCGTGACGTGTAATATGACCAAAGTACCTCCCATAACTGTGCTCTCCCAGCCACAGTGACGTGTAATATGACCAAAGTACCTCCCATAACTGTTCTCTCCCAGCCACCGTGACGTGTAATATGACCAAAGTACCTCCCATAACTGTGCTCTCAGGCCACCGTGACGTGTAATATGACCAAAGTACCTCCCATAACTGTGCTCTACCAGCCACCGTGACGTGTAATATGACCAAAGTACCTCCAATAACTGGTCTCCTCCAGCCACAGTGACGTGTAATATGACCAAAGTACCTCCCATAACTGTGCTCTCCCAGCCACCGTGACGTGTAATATGACCAAAGTACCTCCCATAACTGTGCTCTCCCAGCCACTGTGACGTGTAATATGACCAAAGTACCTCCCATAACTGTGCTCTCCCAGCCACCGTGACGTGTAATATGACCAAAGTACCTCCCATAACTGTTCTAACCCAGCCACAGTGACGTGTAATATGACCAAAGTACATCCCATAACTGGTCTCCCCCAGCCACAGTGACGTGTAATATGACCAAAGTACCTCCCATAACTGTTCTCTCCCTGCCACCGTGACGTGTAATATGACCAATGTACCTCCCATAACTGTGCTCTCCCAGCCACCGTGACGTGTAATATGACCATAGTACCTCCCATAACTGCTCTCCCCCAGCCACAGTGACGTGTAATATGACCAAAGTACCTCCCATAACTGTGCTCCCCCAGCCACAGTGACTTGTAATTTGACCAAAGTACTTCCCATAGCTGTTCTCCCACAGCTACAGTGACGTGTAATATGACCAAAGTACCTCCCATAACTGTTCTAACCCAGCCACAGTGACGTGTAATATGACCAAAGTACCTCCCATAACTGGCCTCCCCCAGCCACAGTGACGTGTAATATGACCAAAGTACCTCCCATAACTGTTCTATCCCAGCCACCGTGACGTGTAATATGACCAAAGTACCTCCTATAACTGTGCTATCCCAGCCACTGTGACGTGTAATATGACCAAAGTATTTTAGTTTCAGAGACTCGATGCTATTTTAGAGCCATTTTTCTTCAATGTTCAGATATGAAGAATGTCAGTAATTTGTTTCCTCTTGGTCAATATCAGTAATGTGCCTCTTCTTAGTCAATGTCATCAATTTCTTTCTTCTTGGTCATTGTCAGTCATTTTGCTTCTTCTTGCTCGATGTCAGTAAATTGCTACTTCTTGGTCGATGCCAGTAATTTTCATTTTCTGCGTTGACGGTATTCTAAAATGTTTCTGTAAGATTGAAGATGAAAAGCTCCGAGTTTTCTTCTTAAACGATTGTCAAATGGCACGGTTCACATTCATATCTCGTGACATTTTAAATGTCTACATTAATGATTGTGACTTTTGCGTTTACTTTGATGTCATGGACATCATTTGTTTATTAATTTAGCTTTTGAAGTTCAGAAATAAGAATTTGCTACACCTTACCGTTAGCAAATATGCCGACATCCTCGCCTCCATGAGTCTCGGAATTCATCGGTACAGCAGACTGGTAAACGTACTCTTTGTCTTCTGTAAGAAAGAATAAATTACAGAGTTCTTAACGGTAAAGATAATAACATACTCCAATTTACGAACTGACAGCGTTTTATTTGAGTAAGTAAGATAACTACAGTTAAGTCCATGGCGTTTGTGGATTTAGGATCATGCTGGTTGTTGTACTAGACAGACAGACAGAGACAGACAGACAGACAGACAGACAGACAGACAGACAGACAGACAGACAGACAGACGGACGGACGGGCGGGCGGGCGGGCGGGAAGGCAGGCAGGCAGGCAGGCAGGCAGGCAGACAGACAGACAGACAGACAGACAGACAGACACGCAGGCAGGCAGGCAGGCAGATAGGCGGACTGACAGACAGAGAGACAAACTGACAGGAAGACAGAAAGGCAGGCAGGCAGACAGACAGAACGAACGAACATTATTGTCAAAGGGTAAAGAAATGGACACGCAAGCCCGTCTGACATTCTGGCCCTCTTATCTCTCTGCTCTCATACATTGATTTCTGCCATATATCACTTATGAAGCTAATCTTAGACAACACCAACTAACAACAGAAACAATATATGCATTATAAATTCCTGGAAAAATGTGCAATAATCAATAATACATGCCTCACTAAACTTAATTTTTGACATGGCAATTATTGTTAGCTAAAGTAGATGTATCTTACTACAGTTAGGAGAATGTGTATTATACTAAGATTGGTATTTTATATCATTATTATTAGGCAAAAAATAAAATTTTTAAAAAAACAGAAGAAGAAGGATACAGATTATGTCACAAGTGCACATGGGGTACCATCAATCTTTATTGATAACGCCGAACTGGAATAGTAGACCATCTTACATATTTAAGATCAGAGGTAAATAGCAAATTATCCCTAGATCAGGAAATCAACATCAGGATTGGTAAGGCAGCAACAATAGCGAACAGGTTAAGAACAAGAGTCTGGGAGAACAGGAAGCTTACTGCCAAAACAAAAGTCCTTGTCTATCAACCCTTTGTCCTTTATACTCTTCTTTTATGGCAGTGAAGCCTGGTCAACTTACTCACACCAAGAGAAACGTTTAAACCGCTTTCATATGCGGTGTCTGCGAAGAATACTTGGTATTAAGTGGGAAGACAAAATCACAAATACTAACGCCTTGGAAATGTCAGGTTGTGTGACGGTTTATTCCATGCTCAGTCTTTGTAGACTGACAGATGGACAGAACACGCTAAGAGGATGGTTGGTGGTTGAATATCAAAGGACATCTTTTCTGGTGAATTACAGATGGGTAAGAGATCTCGGGGTAGGCCTCTGCTACGATACGAAGATGTGTGCAAGCGGGACATGATTGATGCAAGCGTTGATAATGCACACTGGGAGCAAGTCGCCCCCGAACGTGTTGCATGGAGGGCAACTATCAGAAATGGAATAATAACAGAGGAGACAATAATTTCAGATAGGTCACACACTGAGCACGTGATATGTAAGATGGTGCGTGATGGTGAAAATGACAATGTGTTCATGTGCATCCATTGTGGAGCAAACATCCACAGCGCGAATTGGTATGATCAGTCACATTCGCTATCGCTATGGGTTGTAGTTATTATGCCTCTTTTGTAGCACAATGTAACAAACTATCGTCTGTCAAGACGGCAAGGTGCCATTGAATGAAGTCTGTACTGAGATAGTGTTAAAATAGGTTGTGAGTTGTATGTATAGGGAGGGATTCGTGATGTCATTGATTCGATGTGGAAGATTGTTCCACAGCTGAGCTGCGGAGCTAAGCTCGCCAGACAGACAGATTGACAAACTTACAAAGAAAGACAGAAAGACAAACAAACAGACAGACAGATAGTCAGATAGACAGATAGTCAGACAGACAGTCATGCAGAGAGACAATGCACTGAACAAACACATCAACATGCATACGCACAAACGCACATACCTGTGTCAACAACTGTGAGATTTTGTCTGGTGGAGTTGTAGCCCGGTCCGTTACCGTAGACGATGGTAGTGTAAGGCATTTTGTCTGTGGACCTTAGACTGACCTCTCCAAATAGGTCACTGATACCTGGGGGAGTAAAGACGTGTGGTGTTGATATGAATGATTTTTATACGCTCGCTCGCGCAAACACACACACACACACACACACACACACACACACAAACAAACACACTCATGAACACAGAAAAAGAGACATAGAGAGACAGAGACACCGAGGACAGATACATAGACAGTCAAACGGAGACACAGACACACACAAACAGACACGAGGACATACACCGGCACAGAGACTAACAGTACATACAGACAGAGACACACACACCCACACAAACACATATAGACAGACATATACACACACACACACAGGAACACATAGAAACATACACACATTAACACAGACACACATAAACACAGACACACACACATATGCACCCCGACACACAGAGACAGTATCACACAAATATACACACAGAAACACACACAGAGAGAGAGAGAGAGAGAGAGAGAGAGACAGACAGACAGACAGACAGACACAGATATAGGCACAAGCACACACAAACACACACATACATACACACACATACACAGACACGCACACACACAGGCATTCGTATCTTCATCAGGTGAAGTGAGAAACACTCTGACTGTCTAGAGCCAATCCTGATGTATGATAGTGAATTATGTTAAATGTGCAGACTTGTGAACGAATGAACGAACGAATGAACGAACGAACAACAACGAACGAACTTTATTTTCAAAAGGTCCAAAACTGGACACCGCAGGCGCGTCTTACAGTCCGCCCCTCCAATCACTCATTTCTCAAACATCATTTATTTAATGTGCATGTTCATCATCATCATGTGCCATGCCGATAAGCGTGGGGGGTAATGTTTCGCCATCTCACTCGATCACCAGAGTCGTGGATTAGCTCTGTGTTGTTGTCTCGATTTTGCATTGTGGCCAAACCATTTAAATATTTACCTCTCTGTCTTCCCCTTGTTCTTTTCCTCTCAATCGTGCCAGTTGTTTTCGAGTTTATGTCTTCTCACAACGTGACCAAAAAATCATGTTTTGTCATTTCACTGAGACATACATATAGCGATGGGCAGTTTAACGGAAAAAAAGGTGTGAAATTGGTTAATTTCACCAGAACACAATCACAAGTTTTGCAATGATCGCCTCAGGATGCCGTAACTATACCAAGAATTTAAAGTTAATTGCATATCCTTTACAGTACGTCGCAGTTACTCCAGCATTATTTGGCTGTTTGTTATTTCTTGGCAAGTTAAGGTTCAGTAGTCTGGCATTGCTTTCTATACGACCGTCACATACAACATTGTATGAAAACCAACGCAAGACGGCCAGCTGCCAAATCGCCTGACGCTATGTTTCGAACGAGGTATGCCAAATTGCGAATCGGGCCTGTAAACCTTTGCCACAGAGCCGGCTATGTATACCAAGAAACTCACCTAAGATTGAGTTGCCCCAGGATACCCTGCTTATACCAAGAAACTCACCTAAAATTGAGTTGCCCCAGGATTCCCTACTTATACCAAGAAACTCACGTAAAATTGAGTTGCCCCAGGATACCCTGCTTATACCAAGAAACTCACCTAAAATTGAGTTGCCCCAGGATTCCCTACTTATACCAAGAAACTCACCTAAAATTGAGTTGCCCCAGGATTCCCTACTTATACCAAGAAACTCAGATAAAATTGAGTTGCCCCAGGATTCCCTGCTTATACCAAGAAACTCACCTAAAATTGAGTTGCCCCAGGATGCCCTACTTATACCAAGAAACTCACGGAATATTGGGTTGCTCCTTGATGACCTACTTCTACCAAGAAACTCAAATAAAATTGAGTTGCCCCTGGTTTCCCTAATTATACCAGAAAGCACCTAAAATAGGGCTGCCCCTTGATGACCTACTTATATCAAGAAAATCACCTAAAATGGAGTTGTAAATGTATGACTTAATTATACCAAGAAACTCACCTAAAATGGAGTTGCAATTGTATGTATTACTTATTTATACAAGAAACTCACCTAAAATATAGTTGCCCCTGGTTGCCCTACTTATACCCCCCCCCCCCCAAAAAAAAAAAAACACTCACCTGAAATGGAGTTGCCCTACTTATACCAAGAAACTCACATATAATTATACCAGAAAACATCTAAAATAGGGCTGCCCCTTGATGACCTACTTATATCAAGAAACTCACCTAAAATGGAGTTGTAAATGTATGACTTAATTATACCAAGAAACTCACCTAAAATGGAGTTGTAAATGTATGACTTAATTTTACCAAGAAACTCACCTAAAATGGAGTTGCAATTGTATGTATTACTTATTTATACAAGAAACTCACCTAAAATATAGTTGCCCATGGTTGCCCTACTTATACCCAAAAAAAAAACAACTCACCTAAAATGGAGTTGCAAATGTATGTCTTACTTATACCAAGAAACTCACCTAAAATAGAGTTACCCCTGGTTGCCCTACTTATACCAAGAAACTCACATAAAATGGAGTTGCAAATGTATGTCTCACTTTTACCAAGAAACTCACCTAAAATGGAGTTGCAAATGTATGTCTTACTTATATATAGAAATTAAAAATATACCTAAAAAAACTCACATAAAATTGGGTTGCCTCTGAATGATCTAAAAGAAACTCATCTAAAATTGAGTTGCCCCAGCATGACCTATCTATACCAAGAAACTCAACTAAAATTTAGTTACTCCTGGATGATCTACCAAGAAACTCACGTTAAATTGGGTTGTTCCAGGATGCCCTACCAAGAAATTCACCTAAAATTGAGTTGCCCCTGGATTATCTACCAAGAAATTCACCTAAAATTGAGTTGCCCCTGGATTATCTACCAAGAAACTCACGTAAAATTGGGTTGTCCCAGGATGCCTTACTTATACCAAGAAACTCACCTAAAATAGGGTTTCCTCTGGAAGCATAACCGGCAATGTTGACAACATGGGAATGGTCAGCAGTGACCACGGTCAGTGTATCTGATTTACTGGTCAGCCTTGTGGCCATCTCCACAGCTTCGGCCATGGCCACAACCTCGTTTAAGGCTCTTGAAGCTCTTGAGTCGTGATGCCCGTGGTCAATACGTCCCCCTGAAATAAATGACCGGAAGTAGTCATATTAGACAGGGCCAGGACTAAATGACAGACAATGGTCATATTAGACCAGCGGAGGACTAAATGACAGGAAGTTGACATATGAGACAAGGCCATGACTAAATGACAGAAAGTTGACATATTAGACCAGTAGATGACTAAATGACAGGATATTGGCATATTAGACAAGGCCAGGACTAAATGACAGGAAGTTGACATATTAGACCAGGAGAGGACTGAATGACAGGAAGTTGACATTTTAGACCAGGAGAGGACTAAATTACAGGAAGTTGACATATTAGACCAGGAGAGGACTGAATGACAGGAAGTTGACATTTTAGACCAGGAGAGGACTAAATTACAGGAATGTGACATATTAGACCAGGAGAGGACTGAATGACAGGAAGTTGACATTTTAGACCAGGAGAGGACTAAATGACAGGAAATTGACATATTAGACAAAGCCAGGACTGAATGACAGGATGTTGACATATTAGAGAAGGCCAGGACTAAATGACAGGAAGTTGATATATTAGACCAGGAGAGGACTAAATGACAGGCTGTTGACAAATTAGACAAAGCCAGGACTAAATGACAGGATGTTGACATATTAGACAAAGCCAGGACTAAATGACAGGAAGTTGACATATTAGACCAGGAGAGGACTAAATGACAGAAAATTGACATATTAGACAAGGCTAGGACAAAATGACAGGAAGTTGACATATTAGACAAGGCCAGGACTGAATGACAGGAAGTTCATATATTAGACAAAGCCAGGACTAAATGACAGGAAGTTGACATATTAGACCAGGAGAGGACTAAATGAAAGGAAGTAGAATGAATAAGTGGATGATTGAATTTCTGTCTGCGTGCCTGTCTGCCTGGTAGATTACCTACCTGTTCGAAAGTGTGTCTGTGTGTTTGAATGACTGTCTCTCTGTCCTATGTATGAATGTCTGAATATATGCCTGTATGAATGAATGCATTAGAAAATGAATAGAACATGAATTAGTTAATAAAGAAATAAATAAACGAATAAAGAAATAAATAAACGAATAAAGAAATGAATGAATGAATGAATGAATGAATGAATGAATGAATGAATGAATGAATGCAAGTCTTCCATCTGGCACCCCAACGATTATGCTATCACTAGACAGGTAGATGGCACGATATCAAAACATATCCTGCAATATATATCCACTTAAAACGCCATCAACCGTATCCTGTATACACAGTTAACTTTCTGTTGCATAATATGAAGTTTACTTTTCGTCCGCAGTTGACTTTTCGTCTGCAGTTGACTTTTCGCCTGCCATCGCTTATGCAAAAAGGCAGAAAGACCCTACGAAAGAAATAGAATGTCACCTGCACTTCCTTATATTTACAAGCAGTATTTGGCTGAGGTTTAAAATTTCCACTTTACGAGAATGTTATGACATTTGGTGGCAAAGATAGCGCGGGGACATAGCTGACTGACAAATCGTGTGCACTTCCTTGTCATGAAGCGCCTAAACGAGCCCTCTCCCGCTGTGCAATGCTTCATCTCGACACGGCAATGAGGAACAAGATGTGATGAGAATGATCTTGTCATGTGTAAGCAGTTTGGTGCGTGTGTGTATCATTAACGACCGCCTTGGTTGAGAATGGGTTTGATGGTTTTAGGCACAGCACACAGTTAATCTGAATAAATTGTGGCGTGTGACAGATAGACCTACAAAAATTAGGTTTTTAAGAGCATGCATCTTTCCCATTGCAACATACGCCTGAAAGACCTGGACACTTACTAAACAAGCTGAACAGCCTAAATATGCCTTTGAATATATATGTTATAGGCGTGTTCTAAGAATATCTTTGATACAGAAACAAATAAATGCATCCATATGACAAGATCTGATTATTGAAGAAGGTTGGCTACTAAAAACGATAAAACAAAAATTGAAATATTATGGCCACTTGAAACGTCATGTAAGTTTGGAGAGAACAATAATGGAGGGGTATATGCCCGGGAGGAGAGGATGAGGAAGGCCAAAGAGAAGATGGTTGCAGGATGTGGAAGATAATCTCCAGATGGGTGTATCGGACGCGGGACATCTTGCTTATGACCGAGAAGTTTTCCAGAAGGGGGTTGTGGGAGCGAGGTTCTGCAAAGGACATGGTACTGAATGAATGAACACGGATAATCGGGTGCCGGGGTAAAGTAGTGGATGGATGCTCGCCTGCCGACGCTGTGCTCATGGGTTCGAGCTGCATGGTGGGAAAAAAGGGGGGGGGGGGGCGGGGTTTGAACTGACCTGGCCTTTCAGGTTGACCCAGCGTAAAATCGTCAACATCTTGATCATGTGCCATGCCGATAAGCGTGAGTGGTCAAGTTTCACAATTTCGCAGGATCACCAGAGTCGTGGATCAGTTCCGTGTTTTTGTTTCGACGATGGCACGATGGCCAAGCCATGAAGATATTTACTTCTCTGCCTTCTTCTTGTTCTTTTCCGCCGTATTCTTGCCAGTTGTCACCAAGTTCTGTAGTTCTCTAATTTATTTCTTCTCATGACGTGTCCAAAAAGTTTGAGTGTCTACGTCTATTTTCTCTAATATGTTTACAGTTCTCATCTGCTGTCTTGTAGGACTTGCTCATTGGTTTTTCTGTCTGTCCATGGTATTCATTGCAATTTCCTCAGAAACCACATTTCCACTGCCATCAGATGTTTTTCAGCTTGTCTGCCTATTAGCCGGCTGTGAGAAGGAGTTACGAATGCAATTCGAAATCCGCATACCGCTTTCGAAACAAAGCTGACGGCGATTTGGAAGCAGACTGCCTTGCGTTAGTTTTCATTCAGTAATATGAATGCCGGTCGTACAACAAGTAATGGTTAAACTATTATTAAACGTAAACTTGTCAAGAAATCACGAAGAGCAAAAAAAAAAAAATGATAGGGTTGACTGAGACGTCCTGTAAAGGATATTCAACTAACTTTTAGTCGACAGAACAATGTAGGTAAGGAAGTCGGCAACGCCTCTAAGTGGCAACGAGGAGTCTGTCCGTGAGTGCGACAGGTAGTAGTAGCAAATATACAAGGGTTAATAAGTAGGTCAGGACACTATGACAGGTCTAGCAAACCGGTAGGGAATTTACTGGATCCTGGGAAAATACCGCTCATGAATCATGGAGGAAATTGGAGGAAAGGCGCTAGTCACAGGCGCCGGATATTCATTAACTTTTGAAAGTCTCACTACCTTTGTATGTAGAAAAAATCTGAAAAATTTTCGTCCGTTGATAATACCATTCTGTTTGGAGTGCAAAGAATTACTCCAGCAGACGACAGCCATTCGCTGCATATTGCTTCACGGTGGACTCTGGAGCACATTCTTTGATGACATCATGCACTTCATTTTTCACATTTATTCTACATACAAAGTGTAGTGAGACTTTACAAACACCCTACATATATGGACAATTCAAATCGACCGTGTTATTTTTCGTACACCTCCTGTCGGCAACATGAATGTATGCAAGGGAGACAGCAGACAACTTGAGATTGCTGACATCTCCGTAGAGTTTAACTTCCAATGGAGAAGATGTAGGTCAAACTAGTTTCAGACATCATCATCATTATCCAGTACCTTGCCGGCTGGCGTAGACGATCATGCCTCTCCACAAATTACGAACTCAGACAGCAAGAATCTTCTTACTCCGTAATCCTCTATCGCTCTTTCCTTAAATCTTTCCGGTTGCCACAACATGTTCCAGTTTTTGTCTTCTCATAACTTGGCCAAAAAACGACGACTGCCTCTTTCTGATGTTTGTGATAAGGTGTCTTTGCGACTCAACTTCCCTTAAAACGTCGTGATTGCTCTTTTTGGCTGTCCAATTCATTTTCAGCATTCTTCTATGAAACCACATCTCCATGGCTTCCGGTGTATTTTTCGCCTGTTTACTAATTGTCCAAGATTCGCAGCCGTATGTTTAAACTGTTTCAGACAACACATACACAAATTATGAATTGCTGTAAGGTTGTAGCCTGGGTGTGTGGGAGTCTCCGTGACGAAGTGGTCAAGCCGTTTGACTCGGGCTCCGAAGGTTATGGGTTCGATTCCTGGCCGCGTCCCTCGGTTCACGAGTGAAATTTTTCGGAGACTCCTGGCGATCGTCGCTACAGCTACGGAGTTCGTGCTTTGTGCGTGCTGTGGAAAGAGACTGAGCCATATGGGATAAAAACTCGGTGCAATGAAGTTGACCCTGTCGACTTTTAAGCGACTTTTTAAAAAATATAGCCTGGGTGTGAAGTAAGAAACAACCAGCATACCAGGGGTCAGCGTGGCAGAAAAGATTAGGGCGCTCGCTCCTAAACTTCCGGTGCGTTGTTGGCCGTCCTTTGCTTACTTATTTTACCCATAAATCTGGGTTAAACCCCTAACTGTTGATTTTAACTAAACTGTTGACTTCTCGTCCTTGACTTGGAGAGATTAATTTTACCTCAGAAATCGAGTGGATTCGCCAGACGACGAGGGACTCCGGTAATCGGGAAAGCTAATCCACACGCAAACATAATCCCAGCGCACTCCCTAGTAATAGAAACTACAAGTAGCAACACTACCTGTGTGGACTACACTGGAGTTTAAAGCTCGTGTAGGGAAGAGAGAAAAAAAATCAACAACAAAAACAACAACCAGCATACCTTCAACAAGCAGAAAGAACCCCTTGCTGTTCTTGCTGAGGATCCCGATGGCCTTCTCAACCATGTCAGTGAGTGACGGCTCCGACGTCCTGTTTCTGTCAATCTCGTAGGACATGTGTCCTTGCTTGAACAGACCTATCAATCAAAGAACAAAGAAATAGCAGGTAGTGCAAATGTCGTGAGTGGGTGTGTTTTTGTTATCTTTATATCTATACAGGTGGAAGCACTTTAGCTGGTTTGAGTAGGGTGGGAGGTGGACCGGGGAAGTGGGAAAAGAGGAATACCGCACTGTGGATGTGTTCAGGATGTCATAGATAATTTACATGTGACAGCATGAGTTTGGGTGATGACAGAGAGAAATTTAGAAAGAAAAAAAGTTATGGGGGTAAAGTTATGCATATGACACGCAATGAATCATAATGTTGATAATCGTCAACATAATCATCATCACCATCATCATCATAATCGCCATCATAATCATCATCGTTATCAACATCCAGTGTCATGCCCATCTTGAATGTCGTCTATAAGGAGTTTCCGAGCAGACTCTGATCTGCGTCTTCATGGGACACTCGGCGCCACCCGTGCCTCGACACGGCGTTCGTTCTATGCTGATTGATTTAGTGTTGCTCCGATCCTTGTTGACTGGACAACCTGGGAGGGGGGCTTCTAATGACAGCCTTAAAAGTGTGATACACATTACAATAACCATGCCATGTAACATCTCAATATTGTTAAGGATGTCAAGAGTGTTCAGCACATGACATCACGGTGCAGACGAGTACGGTGATGTCATAAGGGCAGTTTAATGATGGCCACTTTTGACATGCACCAAAGAGGAGCAGTGTTCTGTTATCCATTTTTATTTATCATTGACCTCCACTTTCAATATGTACCACATCCTCTCCCCCCCCCCCCCCCCACCCCAAGCTCGCTAGACCTAGCCCAAGTAATTTCCACCTGTTTGGACAACTCAAAGAGTCATTGGGAGGAAAGACTTTTCGGTCCGATGAAGAAGTACAGCAGGTGGTGCATGAGTAAGTTACACACGCAACCATAAGAATCTTTTTCTACAGGCATGCAAGCACTTCATCGGCTCCGGAGGACTTGCATTGAACGCAGTGGTGACTAAATCGAAAAATGATACATTTGTTCTTTACTTTTTAAGAATATATTCACCAACAAAAAAAAAAAAAATTCATTTGAAGCCCCCTTGTAGTAATCTAACCCGCATTCCATGGCTGCATTTGACAGATTTTTATTAGTGATTTGTGAATGTAAACACATAAGTCACAAACAATAGGTTGCACGATTTATTGCCTGACATATTTCACTGCATGTCATCAGGTGCATACTGCATAGTCTTATATCATCTCAAGTGAGCAAAGGAATAATATTTAAGCTGAAATAATTAAAACACAGTCGAAGGTATATGGAACCTCTGTTATCCCCACGGTATTATCAAATTTAGAACGAACTCTTTCTTTTTGTATAAAAGCGGCTGCGGAGAAATTGTAAACGTCGTTTCAGTAAAAGGGATACATAGCTGGATGGGGAGACAAGCACAAAGAGCTGATTCATGACTCTGGTGATCGCGTGAGATAGCGAACCATGACCGCCCACGTTTCTCAGCATGGCACATGATGATGATGATGATGATGATGATGATGATGCCTACACAGTTAACTAAATCCTTTACATGACGTCGTAGTCAACTCCAGCATTTTGTGGCTTTTGGGGATTTCGTGGCAAAATTTGCGGTCAGTAGTTTGCCATCGATTTCTGAAAAGGACTGGCAAACATACCATTGTATAAAAACCAACGCAAAGCGGTTTGCTGCCAAATCGCCGGCAGCAGTGTTTCGAACGCGGTATGCAGGATTACGAATTGCGTTCGTAACCCATTCGCCAGACAGCCGGTTGATGATAGTAAACAAATAAAATAATGATGTTTGTCCATCAAGAATTCTGATGACCATTCATTTCATCCAGTGGGGTTGAAAGTTTGGAGTCATGAGTTCTAAGATGACTGGTAAGGCCTATTTTGGCTCGAAATGTTCTTTGACAATGTGGGCAAAGAATGCTTGACGTTCCAGGAGGAGGATTTCCTGAAGTGGTTTTTTTTTGTCCAGTCTTTCTTTCACAGCCCTTGCACGGTGGACTCAAACGAACCAGAACTTACCCAACAAAAAATCCGTCTCAGCAACATTGACCCCATCAAGTCCTGGTTTGTCGTAGACAAATTGATGACTGGCCTTCTTGTTGGTCTTGTCCAGCTGCCACTCCTGGCAGAAGCAAATAGGAGGGTTAATAACGATACAGGGTGGGGGGGGGATACTGTAATACCCTACGTGGCCCTATAGAGGCTCACGGCAGGGCATGGCATGAAATGATCTGGTGTGAAATGACCTAACATGAAATTATCTGCCATGACATGACCTGACATAAAATGATCTGACTTGAAATGATCCCGCATGAAATGACATAATCTGACATAAAATGACATGACGTGACCTGACATGACATGACAATGTTATATGTGTTAACATACCAATGCCTAGACTTCTCGTGTGTCTAATCTTGTTCGCTTCCACAATATTTCCTAAATGTCAGCCCATGTCTTTGATGTGAGATGGCATCCTTATGAGGTACCAGCAAGATTTATAACACTATTAATTATTACTTTATACTAGATACCAGGCAAACTACTGAGCGTAATCTTGCCAAGAAATAAACAATCAGCTGAAAGATACTTATGTTGACAGCGATGTCCTGTAAAGGATATGCGAACAAACAAAACAAAAAAAAAAAAAAAAAAAAAAAAAAAAAAAAAAACTAGATACCAGAGTTCAGCCTTATTCTTCTCCTTCCACCGTTTATCTTTCAAAGAAGCAGTATCATTATCAAGTGCCTTGCCGACTGGCGTGGGCAACCAATCATCTCCACATCTCGCGATCTCCAGCAGCATGTACCAGTTTGTGTGCTGACTCCCGTCCATGCCATGACAAAGACTGTTATTAATTTTTTTTTTCGTGTTGTCTTCCTCTATATCTCTTCCACAAATGTTTCCATTTGTCAAAACATGGCATAGGTCCTCAAATTCTAGCATAGGTCCCCAAATTCCCTCATAGGCCCTCACATTCCCTCATCCATTCATGATGTGCCATGCCGGTAAGCGTGGGTGGTCACGTTTTGCCATCTCACTGGATCACCAGAGTCGTGGATCAGCTCAGTGTTCCCGTCTCGACCATGCCACGTGGTCAAGACATCCATGCATTTATTTCTCTGTCTTCCCCTTGTTCTCCTCCCCTCGATCTTGCCAGTTGTCACTAAGTTCTCCAATTTATTTCTTCTCATAACATGTCCAAACAGTGTTTGACTGCCTACGTCTAATTTTTCTTATCAGTTTACGAATTTCATTTGTTTCTTATAGTACTTGGTCATTGGTTTTTCTGTCTGTCCGTGGTATTCTTTACATTCTCCTCAGAAACCACATTTCCACAGCCAACAGATGTTTTCAAGCTTGACTCATAGGCACTTAGATTCCCCCATAGGCCCTCAGATTCCCCCATAGGTCCTCAGATTCCCCCATAGGCCCTCGAATTCCCTCATAGACCCTCAAAAGAAAAAAAAAATTCCCCCATAGACCCTCAAATTCCGGCATTGGCCCTGACAAAAACTCACGCTAAGCCATGTGCAGATCTGTTCACGATCAGCTAGATTTTGCAGCTCACGTTTTCTACGGGTTGGGGTAACCAGTCTCTCGCCAACCCTCCTCATTCTCATCCTAATGGTGTTTGTCCATCAAGAATGATGAAGACCATTCATTACATCCACTTAGTTTTGTCCATCAAGAATGATGAGGACAGTTTTGGATGAAGAATGACCTGTGCAATGAATTGGATTATAATGAGGAAGAGCTGCGCAACTTCGTGGGCCTCACTCTCTCGCCTGCATCCATCTGATTCCAGTGGCAATACAAGTCAAGACGACTGGAGACGAACACAGGTGCAGTGGGCGTTAAGCTGCCACAGGACAGTTATCCCTGTATGTATTAGCTCGTAAAACAGATGGTAGCCTTGAGCTTGGCGAATTCTGCTTCGCAATGATCTATCGGACAGAGGGGACTATTCATGCACACGCAGGTCAAGAGTAGCATTTATTAGTGGGTGAGTTCAGGCAACGGCTATGGTAAGCCCTTTGAAAATGATAAAGTTCAGGCAACGGCTATGGTAAGCCCTTTTAAAATGATAAAGTTCAGGCAACGGCTATGTTAAGCCCTTTGAAAATGATAAAGTTCAGGCAACGGCTATGGTAAGCCCTTTGAAAATGATAAAGTTCAGGCAACTGCTATGGTAAACCCCTTGAAAATGATAAAGTTCAGGCAACGGCTATGGTAAGCCCTTTGAAAATGATAAAGTTCAGGCAACTGCTATGGTAAACCCCTTGAAAATGATAAAGTTCAGGCAACTGCTATGGTAAACCCCTTGAAAATGATAAAGTTCAGGCAACGGCTATGGTAAGCCCTTTGAAAATGATAAAGTTCAGGCAACGGCTATGGTAAGCCCTTTGAAAATGATAAAGTTCAGGCAACGGCTATGGTAAGCCCTTTGAAATGATAAAGTTCAGGCAACGGCTATGGTAAGCTCTTTGAAAATGATTTACGCCGTGGGTCCCACAATTGTTGTAGAAGCTACCATCTTTTTCTCAGCAGTTCAATGATGGTTTCAAAACGTGCCCTTGGGAATTTCTGTTCGTGCAGTTAATTCCGCGACAACCATTTACGAATCCTTAGGTCTTAGGCACCATTTCGCCTCCTGTAACAGAGGAGGAGACGAATGCAACAGATCTACTCGAAGGCCTGGCAGTAGTTACTGGACATCTTGCTTTATTTATATGAAACTTCAGTAGACATAAAATTGTACATACAATTCTAGATGGTAACATCGCGTCCTGCCAGCATGGCCTCCGGTTGGTAACTACTGTGTTTTCCCCCTTACATCAACGCGTGAGCATTCCTAGATACTATTCCATTTCCCCGGGGTGCTCACGCGTGCATTGAAGGCTAGACCCTTTTTCCCATGCACGTTGACCTAGATCCCCTTAACAGAGACAGACACTCTGTTATATTAACTGTCATGTAGCTTACCGGGCTCCCATTCTTTGTTTCCCCTACGTCCCCCAGAAACACACTAGAGGTGCCCAACCTACCTCTATTAAGTTCCTGCCGTCCAGTCGGCTGGTCTTATTTGTGACGAACTTCGGGTCTGGATCTGGGTCAGTGAAGCCTTCCGGGTAGAAGCTGGCCCGTCCTCCTCCCAAGATGACCTAGGTGACATAAGAGGTGACATTTCCTAGAAATATCAGCTTTGTATGTTATGATGTTATGACACTCCGTGGCGAAGGAGTTTCGAACGCAATTCGCAATACCGCATACAGCGTTCGAAATACCGCTGCGGGTGATTTGGAAGCAGACTGCTTTGCGTTGGTTTTCTTACAATGGTATGAGTGCCGGTCGTTTAGAAAGCAATGGTAAACTACTGAACGTAAACTTGCCCAGGAATCACAAACAGCCAAAACATGCTGGAATTGACTGCAACGTCCTGTAAAGGATATGCAACTAACTTTTAACTAATGTTATGAATGCGTCTGTGGTTAAGGGTCATCATCATCATCATCATCATCATCATCAGCATCATCATCATCATCATCATCATCATCATCACCATCATCATCACCATCATCATCATCATCATCAGCATGTGGCTTGCCAGCTGGAGTAAGCGATCGTGTCTTTTAACAGATCTCGTTCCTTTGTGTTCTGGATCAACTGTACGGATGATATTCCTCCATGCCAATGCCGTAGTCCATCCAGCATGATTACTCTTGGTCTACCCCTGCGTCTTTTATCCCTGATCTCTCCAGTTGTCACGACATTCTTTTACCCCTCGCTTCTCATCAAATGACCAAAGAATCATGTTTGTGGCTAAGGGATATGAAACTCTTTTCGGAAGCTATCATACCAAATTCGAGATTGGAAGCAAACCACCTTGTGTTTATTTTTAACAATTGTGCGAGCGTTGGCCGTTCAGAAAGCAACAATCAAGGTACTGAACACACTGTCACATACAGTTGAAAAATGCTTGGATTGATTGCAATGTCCTGTAAAGGACATGCCACATACGTTTTTTTAATTGTGTTTTGTTTACGAGGATCAAGACAAAAAACGATTACAGAACTGAATGAACGATCGACTTGCAAACCTGACCATCAACTCCATATGGCATGAACTATAAGAAGACGAAGACTGAAGAAGGAAGTAGGAAGGGGGAAGAAGAAAGAAGTAGGAAGGAGGAAAGGAGGAAGAAGTAGCAGAAGAAAAAACAACTGAAAGATAAACATGTTTTAATTCAAGAAAACGATTTGAAATGGTATTCAGTAAGGACACAAATTATGGGATTTGTCAGGGATAGATTTGTTGACGACATGTTTGTGATAGGTGTATGATTGTTTGTTTTCTTCCCGAGGGCCAAGAATTAGCATAAGAAATGAGAAGCACAATGTTCCACAGGACCCGTGGGAACATGTCAGAGAAATGGCTAATTCGTAAATAACTAGCATTGATGTCCTAAGTCCGCCAACATTTGCAACCTATATAATACTTAGTACTTAATGTGAGGGGGTTGAGTGGTCTCAAGTGTGGTGGCCGCCTCGAGAGATGTTGGTCCCGGGTTCAAGCCCATGTGAGGGCCTGGATTTTTTCACGTGGACTTCTAGTAACAAAATTTCCCCTGGTCTCTGGGTAGTGAGATCGGACGCCCGTGTGAATTGTTGTGCACATAAAGAATCCCTTGGCAGTTGGAAATCGAAAAAGAGTAGCCTAACGGCGCTGCTCGGGCAAAATTTCGTGTAAAAGTATTTCAGGATTCTCGCCGGTGCCACGGAGTTCGTGCACTGAGCTAAGTTTCTCCGGATTCAGGCTTGAGTTAGGAGTAGAACGGAGCACTAATGGGTTACACCCGTGTGCCATGATCCGTCGACTAAACTAAACTAAACTAAAATAATAGTTAATGTAAGAGTAGACATCAATGCACTCCGGACATTCTTACACAGGTCCCCTCTCTCACTCTCTTTTCATAAGCCACCGAAGAGTTCCCATGTTGATTATTCCAGTAGCAATTTTACTAAAATCCCCTCTGACCTTTCCTCTGAGTTTTGAGTATCATTCAGATACTCTATACACCTTCTTCTGATCCAGTCTTTCCAGATATGCCCACCCCGTCTGTTCCGCATGATTCCTAAAGAGCCATCCCATCACTTGTATCATAAAGTAGTTATAGGATTAAAGAGCCAGTCCTCGGCAGTTGTTCTAGCAGCCCATAATTCCTGCATGTTCTAGATATACCATACATGACATGCTCTCAACATCCGTGTGTTATTGACCAGGCCAGTTGGAAGATCCTAGTTTCCACTTTCCGATGCATAATCTGTGTGACCCCATATAACCCCACATCACCAACAGAACCCTCCATGATCCCACGGAACCTTGCATGACTCACAGAACTCTACATTACCCACAGAATCCTGCATCACTATACAGAATCTACATCACGCCACATAATCATCCAAGACTCCACAGTATCCTCCATGACTCCACAGAACCCTACATAACCCTACACCACCACACAGAACCATACATCACCCCACAGAACTCTACATCACCCCACAGAACCCTGCATCACCCCACATAACCTATATCACTCCACATAACCCTATATCACCCCCACAGAACCCTGTATCACCCCACAGAACCCTACATCACCCCACAGAACCCTGCATCACCCCCACAGAACCCAAGATCACCCAACAGAACCCGGCATCACATAGAATCATTAATGACCCTAAAAGAGCCCTACATCACCCCAAATCACCCCACAGAACTCTACATCACCCCACAGAACTCTACATCACCCCCACAGAACTCTACATCACCCCACAGAACCCTACATCACCACACAGAACCCTACATCACTCCACAGAACCCTAAATCACCCCACAGAACTCTACATCACCCCACAGAACCCTACATCACCCCACAGAACCCTACATCACCCCACAGAATCCTACACCACTCCACAGAACCCTACATCACCCCACAGAACTCTACATCACCCCACAGAACTCTACATCACCCCACAGAACCCTACATCACTCCACAGAACCCTACATGACCCCACAGAACCCTACATCACTCCACAGAACCCTACATCACACCACAGAACCCAACATCACCCCACAGAACCATACATCACCCCCACAGAACCCAACATCACCCCACAGAACTCTACATCACCCCACAGAACTCTAAATCACCCCACAGAACCCTACATCACCCACAGAACCATACATCACCCAACAGAACCATACATCACCCCACAGAACCATACATCACCCCACAGAACCCTACATCACCCCACAGAACCTTACATCACCCCACAGAACCATACATCACCCCACAGAACCCTACATCACACCACAGAACCCTACATCACCCCACAGAACCATACATCACCCCACAGAACCCTACATCACCCCACAGAACCCTACATCACCCCCCAGAACCCAAGATCACTAAACAGAACCCTGCATCACATAGAATCATTAATGACCCTAAAAGAGCCCTACATCACCCCAAATCACCCCACAGAACTCTACATCACCCCACAGAACTCTACATCACCCCCACAGAACTCTACATCACCCCACAGAACCCTACATCACCACACAGAACCCTACATCACTCCACAGAACCCTACATCACCCCACAGAACTCTACATCACCCCACAGAACCCTACATCACCCCACAGAACCCTACATCACCCCACAGAATCCTACACCACTCCACAGAACCCTACATCACCCCACAGAACTCTACATCACCCCACAGAACTCTACATCACCCCACAGACCCCTACATCACTCCACAGAACCCTACATGACCCCACAGAACCCTACATCACTCCACAGAACCCTACATCACACCACAGAACCCAACATCACCCCACAGAACCATACATCACCCCCACAGAACCCTACATCACCCCACAGAACTCTAAATCACCCCACAGAACCCTACATCACCCAACAGAACCATACATCACCCAACAGAACCATACATCACCCCACAGAACCATACATCACCCCACAGAACCATACATCACCCCACAGAACCATACATCACCCCACAGAACCATACATCACCCCACAGAACCATACATCACCCCACAGAACCCTACATCACCACACAGAACCCTACATCACTCCACAGAACCCTAAATCACCCCACAGAACTCTACATCACCCCACAGAACCCTACATCACCCCACAGAACCCTACATCACCCCACAGAATCCTACACCACTCCACAGAACCCTACATCACCCCACAGAACTCTACATCACCCCACAGAACTCTACATCACCCCACAGAACCCTACATCACTCCACAGAACCCTACATGACCCCACAGAACCCTACATCACTCCACAGAACCCTACATCACACCACAGAACCCAACATCACCCCACAGAACCATACATCACCCCCACAGAACCCTACATCACCCCACAGAACTCTACATCACCCCACAGAACTCTAAATCACCCCACAGAACCCTACATCACCCCACAGAACCATACATCACCCAACAGAACCATACATCACCCCACAGAACCATACATCACCCCACAGAACCCTACATCACCCCACAGAACCTACATCACCCCACAGAACCCTACATCACCCCACAGAACCCTACATCACACCACAGAACCCTACATCACCCCACAGAACCATACATCACCCCACAGAACCCTACATCACCCCACAGAACCCTACATCACCCCACAGAACCCAAGATCACCCAACAGAACCCTGCATCACATAGAATCATTAATGACCCTAAAAGAGCCCTACATCACCCCAAATCACCCCACAGAACTCTACATCACCCACAGAACTCTACATCACCCCCACAGAACTCTACATCACCCCACAGAACCCTACATCACCACACAGAACCCTACATCACTCCACAGAACCCTACATCACCCCACAGAACTCTACATCACCCCACAGAACCCTACATCACCCCACAGAACCCTACATCACCCCACAGAATCCTACACCACTCCACAGAACCCTACATCACCCCACAGAACACTACATCACCCCACAGAACTCTACATCACCCCACAGACCCCTACATCACTCCACAGAACCCTACATGACCCCACAGAACCCTACATCACTCCACAGAACCCTACATCACACCACAGAACCCAACATCACCCCACAGAACCATACATCACCCCCACAGAACCCTACATCACCCCACAGAACTCTAAATCACCCCACAGAACCCTACATCACCCCACAGAACCATACATCACCCAACAGAACCATACATCACCCCACAGAACCATACATCACCCCACAGAACCCTACATCACCCCACAGAACCTTACATCACCCCACAGAACCATACATCACCCCACAGAACCCTACATCACACCACAGAACCCTACATCACCTCACAGAACCATACATCACCCCACAGAACCCTACATCACCCCACAGAACCCTACATCACCCCACAGAACCCTACATTACCCCACAGAACTCTACATCACCCCACAGAACCATACATCACCCCACAGAACTCTACATCACCCCACAGAACCCTACATCACTCCACAGAACCCTACATCACCCCACAGAACCCTACATCACTCCACAGAACCCTACATCACACCACAGAACCCCACATCACCCCACAGAACCCTACATCACCCCCACAGAACCCTACATCACACCACAGAACTCTACATCACCCCACAGAACCCTACATCACCCCATAGAACCCTACATCACACCACAGAACCATACATCACCCCACAGAACCCTACATCACACCACAGAACCCTACATCACACCACAGAACCCTACATCACACCACAGAACCTTACATCACACCACAGAACCCTACACCACACCACAGAACCCTACATCACACCACAGAACCCTACATCACACCACAGAACCCTACATCACACCACAGAACCCTACATCACACCACAGAACCCTACATCACACCACAGAACCATACATCACCCCACAGAACCCTACATCACCCCACAGAACCCTGCATTACCCCACAGAACTCTACATCACCCCACAGAACCATACATCACCCCACAGAACTCTACATCACCCCACAGAACTCTACATCACCCCACAGAACCCTACATCACCCCACAGAACTCTACATCACCCCACAGAACTCTACATCACACCACAGAACTCTACATCACCCCACAGAACCCTACATCACTCCACAGAACCCTACATCACCCCACAGAACTCTACATCACCCCACAGAACCCTACATCACCCCATAGAACCCTACATCACACCACAGAACCATACATCACCCCACAGAACCCTACATCACTCCACAGAACCCTACATCACCCCATAGAACCCTACATCACCCCATAGAACCCTACATCACACCACAGAACCATACATCACCCCACAGAACCCTACATCACTCCACAGAACTCTACATCACCCCACAGAACCCTACATCACCCCATAGAACCCTACATCACACCACAGAACTCTACATCACCCCACAGAACTCTACATCACCCCACAGAACTCTACATCACCCCACAGAACCCTACATCACTCCACAGAACCCTACATCACCCCACAGAACTCTACATCACCCCACAGAACCCTACATCACCCCATAGAACCCTACATCACACCACAGAACCATACATCACCCCACAGAACCCTACATCACACCACAGAACCCTACATCACACCACAGAACCCTACATCACCCCACAGAACCCTACATCACACCACAGAACCCTACATCACACCACAGAACCCTACTCACACCACAGAACCCTACATCACACCACAGAACCCTACATCACACCACAGAACCCTACATCACACCACAGAACCCTACATCACACCACAGAACCCTACATCACCCCACAGAACCATACATCACCCCACAGAACCCTACATCACCCCACAGAACCCTACATCACCCCACAGAACCCTACATTACCCCACAGAACTCTACATCACCCCACAGAACCATACATCACCCCACAGAACTCTACATCACCCCACAGAACCCTACATCACTCCACAGAACCCTACATCACCCCACAGAACCCTACATCACTCCACAGAACCCTACATCACACCACAGAACCCTACATCACCCCACAGAACCATACATCACCCCCACAGAATCCTACATCACCCCACAGAACTCTACATCACCCCACAGAACCCTACATCACCCCATAGAACCCTACATCACACCACAGAACCATACATCACCCCACAGAACCATACATCACACCACAGAACCCTACATCACACCACAGAACCCTACATCACCCCATAGAACCCTACATCACACCACAGAACCCTACATCACCCCCACAGAACCCTATATCAACCCAAATCACCCCACAGAACCCTACATCACCCCACAGAACCCTACATCACCCCAAATCACCCCACAGAACCCTACATCACCCCAAATCACCCCACAGAACACTACATCACACCACAGATCCCTACATCACCCCAAATCACCCCACAGAACCCTACATCACACCACAGAACCCTACATCACCCCAGAGAACCCTACATCACCCCACAGAAACCCTACATCACTCCACAGAACCCTACATCACAACACAGAACCCTACATCACCCCACAGAACCCTATATCAACCCAAATCACCCCACAGAACCCTACATCACCCCACAGAACCCTACATCACCCCAAATCACCCCACAGAACCCTACATCACCCGACAGAACCTTACATCACCCGACAGAACCCTACATCACCCCACAGAACCCTACATCACCCCACAGAACCCTACATCACACCACAGAACCCTACATCACACCACAGAACCCTACATCACCCCACAGAACCATACATCACCCCACAGAACCCTACATCACCCCACAGAACCCTACATCACCCCACAGAACCCTACATTACCCCACAGAACTCTACATCACCCCACAGAACCATACATCACCCCACAGAACTCTACATCACCCCACAGAACCCTACATCACTCCAACAGAACCCTACATCACCCCACAGAACCCTACATCACTCCACAGAACCCTACATCACACCACAGAACCCTACATCACCCCACAGAACCATACATCACCCCACAGAATCCTACATCACCCCACAGAACTCTACATCACCCCACAGAACCCTACATCACCCCATAGAACCCTACATCACACCACAGAACCATACATCACCCCACAGAACCATACATCACACCACAGAACCCTACATCACACCACAGAACCCTACATCACCCCATAGAACCCTACATCACACCACAGAACCCTACATCACCCCCACAGAACCCTATATCAACCCAAATCACCCCACAGAACCCTACATCACCCCACAGAACCCTACATCACCCCAAATCACCCCACAGAACCCTACATCACCCCAAATCACCCCACAGAACACTACATCACACCACAGATCCCTACATCACCCCAAATCACCCCACAGAACCCTACATCACACCACAGAACCCTACATCACCCCATAGAACCCTACATCACCCCACAGAACCCTACATCACTCCACAGAACCCTACATCACAACACAGAACCCTACATCACCCCACAGAACCCTATATCAACCCAAATCACCCCACAGAACCCTACATCACCCCACAGAACCCTACATCACCCCAAATCACCCCACAGAACCCTACATCACCCGACAGAACCTTACATCACCCGACAGAACCCTACATCACCCCACAGAACCCTACATCACCCCACAGAACCCTTCATCGCCACACAGAAACCTCCATCACCACACAGAAACCTCCATCACCACACATAACCCTACATCGCCCCACAGAATCCCACTCTACGGAACTTAATGCTTCAGCAAAGCACACATTTCGAAACAGCTGAACCAAAATGCATTCTACTCGTATTAAACTGGTAATATGGAAAGCTAATCTACACGCAAAAATCAATCCACTGCACTTTAAGAAATAGCACATGTATGGACTACGCTTAAGTGTGAAGTTAGCAAATGCACCCCAAAAAATATCTGTCTACAACAAGCCCCACCCCACCCCGGCACACTGTGTTCTGTACTCACGTTGATATCACTGTTCCTAGTGATAAGCTGCAGTGCGATATCCTCACAGGCCTTCTCGGAGTCAGGTATCCCCCTGTGGAAATTCAAGTTATCAATGAGTTTACTTTTTACCCGCGACAGGGCGTTTCTGAACCTTATATCTTATCTGTTGTGTGTTTATAAGTGCACATTCTTATCATAATCTCAACTCGTAATCTGTTTAACAGCATGGACTAACCAAATATAACTTATGGGATGATATGATATGTTCCATGAGAGCAAGATTTGAGTACTCTGCACTTTTATACACGTGCATTTTGTGTGTGTGGTAATAACCGTTATTATTGGGCGGTTGCAGTTGCCGCTAAAACTGCTGCTGCTTTGTTACTACTACTACTACTACTACTACTACTATTACTACTACTACTACTACTACTACTACTACTACTACTTCTGCCGCTGCTGCTGCTGCTGCTGCTGCTGCTACTATTAATAATAATAATAATAATAATAATAGTACTGCTTCTACTATTACAACAACTACTGTTAATACTAATATTACAAATACTATTATAAATATTACTATTACCACTAGAACTACTACTACGATTGTCACTATCACCACTACTCCTATCACGATTGCTATTATAACTTTTCCTACTACCATTTTTGTTACTATCACTATTGCTACTATCACTATTGCTACTAAAACTATTGCTACTATCACAATTGCTACTATCACCGTTTTTACTATCACAATTGCTACTATCACAATTGCTACCTATCACACTTGCTACTATCACAATTGCTACCATTGATCATCATGAAAGTGTGGCTGAAGCTAAAAACTTCCTAGAACACGGACACACAACGAGGCCTACCTGTCGGACTCCCAATCCCTGTCGCCCGAGTGCGCATACGCTCCCGCCGGAGTTGCGTGCGTGATCCTCGTTGTTGTCACTACTCCGGTGGACTTACCTAGATAATTCAAACAATACAAATTAAACCTAGTTATGTACACGCCTTCTATACCCAGCGACTCGACATGCGTTGAACATGTACCGTGTAAGAGTAAAAGGTAAAATGGCTCGTTTAGTCTCTACGCTGATGCGGCTCCCAGGCATAACGTGAACAAATGCTGCACTGCCCTCTCTTAGTTTCCTCTGGGCGTGGGTTGGAATTCGTTGCCAATGACATCTAAAACTCACATACAATAATTCCCACCATGGAATAATTCCCACCATATAATAGTTCCGACCATATACTGTACTAGCTTCCATCATATAATTCCCACTACACAATAATTCCCATACAATAGCCTCCACCATATAATAATTTCCACCGTACAAAACTTCTCACAATAAATAGTTCTCACCATAAAAAGTCCAAACCATAAACTAGTTTCCACCATACCATAGTTCCCACCATATCATAGTTCCATCTATAAGATAGTTCCCACCATAAACTAGTTAGTTCCGACCATACCATAATTCCAACAATACCATAGTTACCACCATACCACGGTTCCCATCATACAATAGTTCCCAGCATATAATAGTTCCCCCATATAATAGTTCCCATCATACAATAGTTCCCATCATACAATAGTTCCCCCTCCATATAATAGGTCAAATCATACAACAGTCCCCCCCCCCTCATATAATATGTCCAATCATACAATAGTTTCCCCCTCCATATAATAGGTCCAATCATACAATAGTCCCCCCCCCCCATTATAGGTTCAATCATACAATAGTACTGCCCCCCATATAATAGGTCTAATCTTACAATAGTTTTTACGCATACAATAGGTCCAATCATGCAATAGTTCAACCCCACCCCATATAATAGGTCCATTCATACAATAATTCCACTATACAATAGGTCTCACCATACATTAGTTCCCACCATACAATAGTACCCATCACACAATAGTTCCTCCATATAAGGTCCCCCCCCCCCTTCCGCCCCCTACAATAATTCCTACCACACAATAGTTCCCATCATACAACAGTCGCCATCATACAATAGTTGCCACCATACAATAGTTCCTATCATACAATACGTTCATCCTTATAATGGTTCCCCCATACAGTAGTTTACCCCATACAATAATTCCCCACCATACAACAGTTCCTTCATAAATAGTTCCCACCATACAATAGCTTCCTCCATACAAAAGTTCCCACCATACAATAGTTCCCATCATACAACAGTTCCTGCAATACAATAGTTCCCGCCATACAATAATTCCCACCATATAATAGTTCCAATCATACAACAGTTCCCAGCACACAATAGTCCCTAGCATACAATAGTTCCCACCATACAACACCTTGTAGGACAGGGAAAGCCACCTTACCTGCCGCTGCTGACCAGCGTAAGATTGAATCCACATGGGCGTGCTGCGTTGTGTTGCACATGCCTCGTTTTGCAGCGCCTGACAGCCCTAGAAGACCTTGGTTGGTCTTGACTCCACACAGGAAGGCAGTGGCCGAGGCTGCAGAATCTGTGGTCTGGGAGTCCGTGTTGTATGTCTGGAAGGATTAACAACACGCGTACAAAGATGAAGGCCAAGTCACGAAATTGTAATCTGAACATGTTAATAACTTTAATATGACGTTAGATATACTAAACATCACAATATGTGGAGATGGTTAGACAAATAGTGAACCAAGAGGCGAGGAAATGACGCTGGAGCTAGGATGGGACATACGCCGAGAAAACCTTAGAATAGTATAACAAGAAGGAACTTTGGAATCTACATGGAAAAAGAAATAGAGG
Source organism: Cepaea nemoralis (assembly GCA_014155875.1). Classification (NCBI taxonomy): domain Eukaryota; kingdom Metazoa; phylum Mollusca; class Gastropoda; order Stylommatophora; family Helicidae; genus Cepaea; species Cepaea nemoralis. The sequence goes on from JACEFZ010000379.1 coordinate 239,667, forward strand.
AAAACCTAAGACACACGGAGTAGAGAAAAGTGACGGAGCTGCATCAGATAACTAAGGACATGAGGGTCTGTGGTGAGTCGGGTGATACTCTATGCCTCAATAATATATACAGGATGACAGAATAAAGAAGAGACATAAACACACTTCATGGAAAGCCACAACAATTGGGTCTAAAAATTAAGAAGTGAAAAACAAAGATAATGAGATTACATCAAGCATATGATAATCTGGATCTTCATTAGGGGAATCCTTACTTTGTTTTGCTGTACTTCCCACTTGACACCAAATAGTTATCGCCACCCCAATCTTGTCATATTCTAGCCCGACCACCAAATCAACGGCAGAGGCCGGTCCCTCAGCCCGTTCATTTCCTCGCGGTCTATAGAACAACAACCATAATCATAGACATAACGACTCACCCTTGAGAAACCCGTATAAGGAAAGCTGTCAAAGCTTAGTTTATGCTCCTCCCCTTTCTTGCCCAGCTTTTGACCAGCCAGTATTCTTCCAGCAGTAACTGATGACACGCCCATTCCGTCACCGAGAAAGATAATGACGTTTTTGGCAACGCCCAACTGTCTGTCTTCACGGGTGATTCGTAATTCCTGTTCAGCCAGCTCGTACCAATAGGTTGGAGCTGTGGCCAAGACAACAAATAGATGATTACTTCAATTAAAGGTGCCACAAACAATAGGTTGGAGCTGTGGCCAAGACAACAAATAGATGATTACTTCAAGTAAAGGTGCCACAAACAATAGGTTGGAGCTGTGGCCAAGACAACAAATAGATGATTACTCAAGTGGAGAGACCACAAAAAATAGGTTGGAGCTGTGGCGTAGACAACAAATAGATGATTATTTAAGTAAAGTTTCCACAAACAATAGGTTGGAGCTGTGACAAGGACAAAAAATGATGATTACTCAAGTAGACAGGTCACAAACAATAGTCGCAGCTGTGACGATGATAAAAAAAAGATGCTTATTTAAGTAAAGATGCAACAAACAATAGGCTGAAGCTGTAGCGAGGACAACAAAAAGAGGATTATTTAATTAAGTAAAGGTGCAACAAACAATAGGTTGCAGCTGTGGAGAAGAAAACAAAGAGATTATTTAAACAAAGACACCATAAACAGTAGTTTGCAGACTGTATTGCCTGGCATATTTCGACACATCTCGTCACATACTGCAGAGTGATTTATGAATAGATGAATTATATATTGGCTGACAAGCATACCACACATAGTCACCGACGCTTTTAGAATGTGGAGCATTTGTTTTCTCCACCGGTAATCGCAGATTCACTATATAATCCGTCTGTCTGCACAAAACTGGTTGAACACACCTGATTGCCGAAACTTCGGTTTTTAAAATAGATGATTAGTTTCTTTCTCCTGCAGTCTCTGTTGTGATTAATACTTCTGGGTAATTTCGTCTATCTTGTATCTATTTTTATATTACCAACATAGTTTAAAGTTCAGATATTAGAATTGCGATGTTTTGTTGTTGTTGTTGTTGTTTTTTTTTTTGCGTTCGCCCTCTTTGGGCTCAAGTATAGCCCATACCCGGGCTACTAACATTAGTAGTTGTTATTACTAGGAAGTGCAGTTTGCTGATTTTTGCCCGTGGGTTGGCTTTTCCTATTAACAGTTACCGTTTCCATCAGGCGAACCCACTCCGACTCTTGAGGCACTTGCAGTTTACGTCTCCAAGTCAAGTCCGAGAAGTCAACATTTTAGTCAAAATGACCGGTGTTGTGTCTGAACCTAGAGAATTGCAAGGAACAGAAGGACATTTAGAGGGAAGGGCGGTTCAAGGTCATAGTCGGTTTACACAACACAATGGACTGGGAAAATACAGAGGGAAGCCACGCGTTCTGGACAACTATCTTAAGCATGATTGTGGAGATTACGACTGCCTTCAGAGCCGCAGAACGGGCAAACACGCATGTCATAACCATTTAAGACTCCAGGAACATGCTACAGAAGATCGTAACCCTCAATGTTGAATCTAAATGGGTTGACATCTTTCGGGAGTTGCTCTTCGCTTCACTCACCTGGCTGTACACAACAGGACTTTCCGGAGCAGAAATGAATGAACGCGAGGGACTGCTGACAAATAATCCGCAATTACTAATGGGAAGAAGCATGGACTGGCTGATATATAATCAATGCAATACGGACTCGGCTAGCGGAGGTCGATGAGACTGACGACAGCCCTACTATACGACCTAGGAGTGAGGTCTGGCCTATCAAGCTAATGCAGTTTTCGAGGTCAAACAAGGAGATATAACCACTGCCTCATGACAACAGTGAACAGATATACATTATGGTGACTGCTGCTTTGGAGGACGCATGAGGATGCTATCAGTGTGGTGACGTCGATGGTCATAACATAACATAACATACCTGTAGTGAAATACTGAAGAGTTAACGATTCCCAGATGGACGACTGCATACATCGACTACCCAGGAAGGAGAAGGGTTAACAAAGGAGAGACAAGGCGCATGTGTTTCTAGGTCAAGACCCAGAAGCCGGCTAACCGCGCAGGTAAAACGGTCGAATGGAAAAATTGATTTGCGACTAAAGCAGAGAGATTATTGGACAGCATATTGCAGTATGGATGGGAAACGGTTCAGAACTGGAATTTTCCACTGGCAATGATAATGCAGTCTGGATGTGAGGTGTCCAGCAATGTCAAGGACTATGCGGCATAGATGACCGATATAAAGAGGGTCAATTCTTTGTGTAAAGTTAGTGTGTGTTCCAAACTGACCTGAAGGAGATATGTTCTTGAGTGGGAATAGAAATACACGTCCCTAATGATGGAAAGAGGGGATAATAGTGTGTTATTCGCTAAGTATTATTTCGACTCCAGGAACATAGATGCCTAAATAAGGTATAAAGATATTAGATATAGTTTAGGATATGAATATAGATGTGCGTGAAGTGCATTTAACATTACTTTCTATTAGTAGGAATAGTATAGACGATTAGGTGAATCTTCTATCCTATGTCAGAGTGGGTTTTTCGGAAGCCTTTTCATTTCGGCTGGAGGAAAAGACACTCACATAGGAGGGAAGAGGAAGCAGACACAGATCTCATTATTAAATGTATATCACACATGTTTCCATACCAGTGCGGGACTTATCAACTGAGAGATGACACAGATGGCTGTGGTCAAGATCACCCAGTGTTGATAACCCACAAGAAAGCACTTTAAAGTAATAAAGCACGACACTTGTGCATAAGAAAGGAAGGAAAAGAAGTGGCATCTTAATAAGTCAGGAGGACAGAGAATGGAAAATAGAGATCATACAAACTAAAGAAAAAAGACTCAAATTACTCAGTATCAAAGAGTTGCAAGGTGCATACAAAGTGCCTATATCAATTAAGTGTAGAACTTTTACAGGACAAAAATAGAGAACAATAGAAACTAGATGTGTTTTCCAGGATGGAATTAAGAACGCTATAAGATAATACAAACCATGCAGTTTACACTGACAGCATATGGTGATCGGGTTAAATACATTCATACAGTGGTGAACATTTTTCCATTACAAAAAACGGATATATCTACAGACTCAAGCAGACGGAGCTGTCAGGGTGAGACCGTTCTGTTATATCTATGTCATGTCCTGTACTCTAGCTGAGAGAAGAGACGAGAGAAACCACGGAGACTATCTATCAACATCTTATCTGGCAGCCACACTAGAAGAACATACCAACTACATAGACAATATCCATACATACACCAGACATAGTTTTTTATTAATAAATCTTTTATCTTATCGTTGAAAGGAACTGTTGTCGGAGTATGTGTTGAGGGAATAATAGAGAGAGTGAAAGAAATAGATATATGGAAGGGAGGACAGAAGAGAGGAGTGTAGACCAAAGTCAGTCAATAATCCCAACAGATAATCAGTTTAAAGATGTGCTTGTTGAGTCCAGTCTCCTCTCAGGATTGTAACATAGGACAATACCATAACACAACATGACACAACACAACATAACATACAATAACATAAGGTATCATTGCAGACACCCATTGAATAAAAGAGACCCGTACGAGACAGAAAACTATGGAACACAATGATCAGTTAGTGTCACAACGAGCCCACGGTCTAAAATACTTTATGATGCTGACGATTCTTAACTTCTATTCCTCCTATGCAGAAGAACAGATCAGAAGAACAGATAGACAATCATGGTCTAAAGAGAGGATGCAGCAGCAAGGAGTGGTTAGAGGATCTGGTCGACAGTCGTCACTCAGATATAAAGCAAGATGAACATATAACCAGATTACAACGGGCACCATTAGAATTGGAACTCTTTGCTGGCTGTTGAAGATGAGAACTTCGCGCTTATGGGAATGCCCCGGCTCTTGACTCAACTCAACTCAATCAACAATTTAACCCATCCGCAGAGTGCCTTCGTCACATTTTATCTTTATTATTCATTTTTATTCAGACGTCATCTCATAGGCTAATGAAGCTGGTGTTGCTTATATTACCAGGAGAAATAATTAAGTAACAGAAATTTAACGAATGACTTTTTAAAATTTTTTTACAATAGTGCGAACCAGATGTTTTGAGTGTGTTATTTCGCAACACAGCCCCCCAACTTGGCAATATACTTGGTCCACATGTCCACTAGCTTGTTGTATGGTCTTACACCAATTTTACACGGCCTATATTACATCGTTGTCATCTGCAAGCCTCTGACCCCTCAAATGTTATGTAAGGGGTCCAAACAGGTGAAAGTCCGATGACAAAAAATTTTTGACTGAGGTGGGTGTTTCAGGACCTCAAATTTCAGAACACGTTGTGCGTGATCAGCCGTATGAGTGCGGGCGTTGTCGTGCAGCAACAATAATCTTATTAAGAGAGAGAGAGAGAGAGAGAGAGAGAGAGAGAGAGAGAGAGAGAGAGAGAGAGAGAGAGCGAGAGAGCGAGAGCGAGAGAGAGAGAGCGAGAGAGAGAGAGGAGAGAAAGAGAGAGAGAGAGAGAGAGAGAGAGAGAGAGAGAGAGAGAGAGAGAGAGAGAGAGAGAGAGAGAGAGAGATCGTATTGCTGGCTTCAGTTTGTTCACTATCATGTCACTGTATCGAGCACTGGTCACAATTTTACTCCCTGGAAATTCACCAAACGATGGTCATCATGATTTTCCTCTCGGATTCCTGTGTCTTAAATTACTTTCTAACAGGAGACAACGGGTGTTTCCACTGCATCGATTGTCTCTTACTCTCCTGTTGGTAATGATCTAGTCATAAATCTTGTTACAATCTGTTAGAGAAAAATCTCTCGAGGTTGACTGTCCAAATCCTCCTGCCAAATCGTCTGCCGTGCACGTTGGCTGGGAGTCTTCGTGGCGAAGTGGTCAAGCCGTTTAACTCGGGCTCCGAAGGTTGTGGGTTCGATTCCGGGCCGCGTCCTTCGGTTCACGAGTTAAATTTTTCGGAGACTCCTGTGGGTCGTCGCTAGAGCTACGGAGTTCGTGCTTTGTGCGATGCTTTCCGCGCTGCGGAAAGAGACCGAGCCATGTGGGATAAAACCCGGTGCAATGAAGTTGACCCTGTCCACTTTTAAGCGACTTTTAAGCACGTTGGCTACCATCGAAAATCTGTTTTGGGACTTGTCGTATTGGTGTCCCTTTGTTACACTATCTGTTATGGGTGTGCATTTAAAAATTTTGAACGACAATGCATGAAATAATCCCAAATACCTTATTTCTACAACGGAAGCCCCAACCACTTATTTATTTAATGTTACATATCCATTACTGGACGTTGCAGTCAACACAAGTATTTTTAAGCTGCTGTTGATATACTGGGCAAGTTTTACGTTAAGTAGTTTGCTATTGGTTTCTGAACGACCGGCTCCCATACCAACACGTTTTAACGCAACGCGACATGGTCTGCTGCACAAATCGGTCGCAGCTGAGCTCACGAACCGCGTTCACAAGCCTTTGGCCAAGGAGACCGGCATAATCTTAGATGTTGCTTATCTTCGAGACGTGGTACGTCCACGACGACAACCACAACTTGAATCCCCAACTCTACTGTCATTAAATCATCGTTTGGGAGAGCTATGCTTATGGGCGTATGATAATGATGCAATTAATAATTACTTCAAAATTGCCTCGTGAGTTATCCTGTATTGGCTGTTCCCTCAATTGTTATTAGCCTTGTGTTTCTAGGTATTTCCCTCTTCAGATTATACAATCCGATTTAATGGCTAAAACGCAGCCTTCAAGAAGCTTCACAGCAAAACAACCAACCAACCAACCATAGCCAGATGTGAATTATTACAAAAACTACATAAGCAGGTTTGACATTTTCAAAGACAACATCCGCAAATCAGACGGTGGTGTCATTGGGTATGTACACAAAAACTAAATGGTATTCACGAATAGCAGCTTGAGCAAAGGAAATTCGAGCTTTGTTTTTCTATGGCACCGGCTCTGTGGGGAAAGAGTTACGAATGCAATTCGTAATCCCACACACGACGTTGGAAATACAGCTGCGGGCGATTTGGAAGCAGACAGTCTTGTGTTGGTTCCCATACAAAGATATGAGTGTCGGTCGTTCAAAAAGCCATGCAAATTATTGAACGTAAACTTGCCAAGAAATCACAAACAGCCAAAAAACGATGGGGTTGCCTGCCACGTCCTGTAAAGCACATACAATTAAATTTTCTATATTTTGTTTGGCGCTTGCTCGCTTTGAACTCAAGCGTAGTCCATACACACTATTTATAGTAGTGATGGACTGAATTTTGCGTGTGGATTAGCTTTCCCTATTAACAGTGTCCCTCGCAATCAGGCGAACCCACTCCGACTTCAGAGGTACTTGTAATTAACACCCCCAAATCAAGGACGACATGTCAACATTTTAGTCCAGCTGTCCGATGTAGGGGTTGAACCGCTTACCTCGGCACAACGGATGTTTAAGAACACGCGTTCTTATCCATTCGGCCATGCGGACCTGCCTATTGTGTTTGAGAGTTCGCAGTCACTCTCGTTCCAATGCCAAGTCTATGCGAGTCGTAGGCAGTGAAAGAATGGATGGTCTGGCTGTCATTGCCAAGTATATCAGAGGGCTAACTTAGTTTAGTTTAGTTTAGGTTAGGTCAGTTTAGTTTAGGTCAGTTTAGTTTAGTTTAGCATAGAGTAGTTTAGTCGATGGATCAATATCACGACACACGGGTGTAACTCATAAGTGCTCCGTTCTCCTCCAAACTCAAACCTGAGTCCGGAGAATCTCAGCCCAGCGCACGAACTCCGTAGCATTGGCGAGGATCCTAAAATATTTTGGGTAGATTTTTAACTCGAAATTCTTCCCGGCCAGCCCCGTTAGGCTACTCTATTTCGATTTCCAACTGCCAAGGGATTTTTTATGTGCGCAACAATACAAACCGGCGTCCGATCTCACTACCCAGAGACCAGGGGAAATTTTGTTACTAGAAGTCCACGTGAAAACCAAAAAAAAAATCCCGGCCCTCACCAGGGCTTGAACCCGAGACCTCCAGCACTCGAGGCGGACACCATACCTCGAGACCTCTCAGCCAAATGATGGGATCAACTTCTCATTACCACGGCATATCTCTGAAGTCAGAGAGGGTTCACCTGATGGCGAGGGACACTGGTAATAGGGAAAGCTAATTCACAAGCAAACATCAGTCCAGTGTTACAAGAAGTAGTAGCATATGTGTGGGCACGCTCAGTGCGGTAAACTCTTGGTGTCACCCCTCTAGACTTTCACCATGGTCTTCTTCCGAGTGTTCCTGTACCATATATAATCGCATATAGTAATGTTTGTAAAATAAGTCAAAAAGTTAATAAGGACATAAGAAAGAAAACAAATTGAACAATATAACTTCAATACTTCAGGTAAAACATAAATAAAGAACTTCGACAAACTCGGACAAAGTTAAATGTTTGTTATTTTGCTATGTCTGCTTTGTCAAATTTGCAATTTTTTTATTTTGGTGTCACCCCTTGATGGTGTCACACGGTGCGGCCCGCACCCCCCGCACCCCCCTAGTGACGCCCCTGGGCACGCTTGAGTTCAATGCGAGCGGGGGGAAAAACAAACAAAGAATATTCCACAGCTTAACCGCAACCAATTGTCCCTCCGTGATGTAATCTACAGCATCAGCAAATTGTGCTTGTTGGCGCAAATCTCGACTGGTACCTGGGTACTTTTATTTGTTTAAGAGTGCAGTACCATGAGCTTATTGTTTATTTTCTCTGCATTCATAACACTAGTCTCCTCGTACCACCAGCGTTACCACGATTAGTTGTGATTCTTCCTTCGTTCGCAACTAATCGTGCTTAATTTTTGCTCTGTCGTGAAAGGGTTAGGAATGCCGCGCTCAAAAAACAACTGCGGGCTATTTAGAAGCAGACCGCCTTGCGTTGGTTTCCATACAATGCTAAGACTGCCGGTCGGTCAGAAAGCAATGGCAAGCTTTCGTTTTTGGTTTTACATATCCTTTACAGGGTATTGCTGTCAACACCAGAGTTTTACTGCTGTTGTTGATGTCTTGGTAAGTTTAAGTTCAGTAGTTTGCCATTGCTTTCTGAACGACCGGCTCCCATACCAGTTCGTTAAAACCCAGCGCGACGCGGTCTGCTGCCAAATCGCGTACATCTGTGTTTCGAACGCAGGTAACCGGAATTACGCACTGCGTCCGTAACGCTTTTGATAAGAAACGTAGCTTTGCCAAGAAATAACAAAACGCCCAAACAATGCTGGAGTTGACTGAAATGTCCTGTGGAGGATATGCAACTAACTAACTGCATCAGCAATATGTGGTTGCTGGTGAAATCCGCGAAAACATAACATGTATTACAACAATTTAGTTTCCCAATCGCCGGTTTGTAACACTAACAAGATATAATCGGTTAGTCAGGGTGTTTGTCCCCAGTTTGAACTGTCATTGTACGCATTACACATTTTCTGATGAACCTGGCAGCGCTATCACGACAAACTTAGGGGTTGGAAACTGTCGGCTGCCCGGGAGTAAGAATTGGCAAGGCCAGACCTGAGCGTGGATAATTAGAGGCCTCGTGGTTGACCGACACAGACCTGGCACTATTAGCCACCAGACGCTGATGCATACATTGGCAAGAGGAAGTTCCTGATTACCTATAGACATTTCCGGAGTGCAAAGGTGACAGTAGTAGTAGGCCTCTAGAGGAATATTTGACAAGGAAGAACAGAACAGAGTGCAGCGCAGAACAGCCACTCTCAGCTTCCTTGATGACGAATACCCACAGGACCTCTGGATCCGAGTCTACACAGATGGGTCAGCACAAAATGCTGTTCGAAATGGAGGAGCGGGAGTGTACATAGAATACCCAAATAATACTAGGGACACAGCCAGAGTACCAACAGGAAAGTATTGCCATAACTATGATGCTGAAATAGAGGCAATAAAGACAGCAACAGAGAATTTACTGGGTACCAACAATGGTACACAACCTGTGGTGCTACTGACAGATGCAAAATCAGTACTCGAGGCGCTTCTGTCTGGGAAATTGTCAGTACTAAGGACACTACTTTCTGAACTTAGCAGTCAACATAAGATCTGATCTAGAGATCCTATTCCAGGATGTGGATGATCAATGGGAAACGTTGAAGAATTCAATCAATGTGGCTGCAGAAACAACTATTCCAAAATTAAAGAAGGTGAGTCGTAAGAAATGGATGACTGAAGAAATTTTACACCTCATGGAAACAAGAAGACTCAACAAAAATAATTCTGTCAAATATGAAGAAATTCACAGACAAGTCAGAATATTATGTAAGGAGGAAAAAGAAGCATGGCTTGAGGAAAAGTGCTTAGAAATTGAAAACCAACACAACAGTCAAAATACCAAATTAGTGCACAAAAGAATTCAGGAACTTACTAATAAAAGAACAAGTACATCAACAGGGTGTCTAAAAACTGAAGATGGCAAAATCATAAAAGAAAAAGACCAGATTCTACAAGTATGGACAGATTATGTGAAACACCTTTATGATGATAACAGAGACGAACAGTATGATATTAGATTTAATAATGAAGGACTGCCAATTTTGGAGATGGAGGTTCGAAATGTTCTTAAGCATATGAAAGCTGGCAAGGCCCCCGGTGCAGATAACATCACAACAGAAATGATTAAAGCTTTAGAAGAATTTGGACTAGAACAAGTCACCAGACTGATGAACACATTATATGATACTGGAGATATACCTCCTGAATTATGTAACTCTGTATTTATTGCAATCCCAAAGAAATCAGGAACCTTGGAATGTGATCAACATAGAACAATTAGTATAATGAGTCACATCACAAAGATTTTGCTAAGAATTATCATGCAAAGAGTGAGGAAGAAGATACAACCTGAAATAGGGGAAGAACAATGTGGGTTTGTAGAAGGAAAGGGTACAGTAAATGCTGTGTATATGCTGCGAACAGTTATTGAACGTGCTATAGAAGTAAACAAGGATATACATCTTTGCTTTATTGACTATACAAAGGCTTTTGATAGAGTTAGACATGTCAACATGGTGGATATGCTTGCAGATCTACAAATTGATGGGAAAGACATTAGACTTATAAAAAACATATATTGGAAACAACAAGCTGCAATAAGGATTGATAATGAAGTGGGACAGTATCAAGCCAATTAAGAGAGGTGTTAGGCAGGGATGTGTGATGTCTCCAGATCTTTTTTCCCTATACAGTGAAAATATTTTCAGAAATGTAGAGGATATAAATGGAATCAGCATTGGAGGACGAAACATCAATAACATTAGATATGCAGATGATACAGTATTAATTGCAGACAATGCGCAGGACCTGCAACAATTAGTAGATGCGGTTGTTGTACACAGTGAGCAACTGGGGTTAGAATTAAATTGTAAAAAGACTCAGGTTATGGTCGTCACTAGGAAGGAAGAAGTGCCACAATGTAATATACAAGTAAATGGAAATATTCTTCAACAAGTGAATCGGTACAATTATCTTGGAACAGTCATAACATCTGATGGGAGATGCCTTGAAGAGATTAGAACAAGAATCGCCATGGCGAAAGTAGCCTTTAGCAAGATGAAAAACATTCGACCAATAAAAAGATGTCAATTGAAACGAGAAAAAGAGTGTTGAGGGGATACATAGAGCCTGTTCTTTTGTATGGATGTGAAACTTGGACAATGAGCAGTCAAGCTGAAAAGCATCTGATGGCTGCAGAAATGTGGTTTCTGAGGAAAATGCAAAGAATACCATGGACAGACAGAAAAACCAATGACCAAGTACTACAGGAGACAAATGAACATCGTAAACTGATTAGAGAAATTAGACGTAGACAGTCAATTTATTTTTTGGACATGTTATGAGAAGAAATGGATTGGAGAACTTAGTGACAACTGGCAAGATCGAAGGGAACAGACCAAGAGGAAGACCGAGAGGAAAATACCTGGATGGCTTGGCCACATGGCATGGACGAGACAGGAACACTGAGCTGATCCACGACACTGGTGATCGAGTGAAATGGCGAGTCATGACCGTCAACGCTTTCCGGCATGGCACATGATTGATTGATTGATAAGGTCACCATACAGTGGATACCATCCCACTGTGGAGTACCCGGAAACGACAGAGCTGATCAATTGGCTAAGGAAGGAGCCAGAGAACAACCTGATGTGCCCGTTACATACCACCAAAAGAAAAGAATGATCAAATCAGTCAGAATGCCACCAAAACCTGCTCAAGATGACTACCACGTTATGGATAGACCAGAACAAGTCATTATTCTGCGCCTCAGAACAGGACACAATAGATTACGCAACCACATGTATACAAAATTCAAGATTGTTGAAACAGCTATGTGCAAATGTGGATTGGCGTCGCAGACAGTAGAGCACACACTCTAAGACTGCCCAAAATATAACATATCTAGGCAAACCTTCTGGCCTAGAGAGACGACAGTGGAAGATACACTCTATGGACCGCTGTGTGAACTGAAAAAGACTGTTAGATTCATACAAGAGACCACATTGCAGTTATATACATATTTCAAGCGAACGAAAGAAGAAGAAGAAGAAGTCCTGAAGGACAATAGAGTTGTGCCGCTGGGAAGGTACCTGGCAGCACCGCTGGTGACTGTATAGTTCAATGCGAGAGTGACAATCTCTGTCACAGTTTCCGCATCTGTAACACGAGGCAGGTCCCGCAGTAAGTGACTGCGTTTTAAGCCTGTGCCGCCTTTACCTCAGTTTGTTGGATCAGATTGTGCTCAAAGAGCACCATTCCGTTTCGTACATCTCTTCTCCAGGAACATCTGTCTGTTGCAACTCTTTCCCACGTGTCTAGATCTTTGTCAGGGGTTTTCATATTTGTTTAGATGCATCCCTATATCGTATTTGCTATCTTCCGGTTGGCCTCTTCCCTGTGGCTAGTACTCCGTATAGGACAGTGGTACTCAACCTTTTCTTTTGGCCCATGCACCCCTTCATAATTTGTTCAGAATGTCATCCCCCAACCCCTTTTTGTATTTCCTCCGTATAAATCCTCCCCCCCCCTTTAAAAAAAACAAACAAAGTATATGTAACAATGGAAGCTAAATTTAATAACACATACTAGAAAAAGTCTAGACGTCTACATAAAACGTGATTTGCATGTCTACTTACGTTATAAAATGAATTTCAGAAGGGGGAGACGTACAGAACTTTAGAGTGTGGAAGGTAAAACTATATGTAGTAATCGGTTCTTCTATTAACGACGCGATCTCGAAATTATCTTAATTCCCCCCCCCCCCCTTCCCCACGGAAACCCTAAAATTTCCCCCTTGGGGGAATTCCCCACCGGTTGAGAACCGCTGGTATAGGAGATCTTTGGGAATACGCAAGGGTGATAACCTAACAGGTATCTAACTAAGTAACTGACTGACTGACTGACTGACCTAACTGACTGAGTGAATGACTGACTGACTGACTGACTGACTGACTATCTGACTGACTGATCTAACTGACTGACCGTAAACTGATTAGTGAAATTAAACGTAGGCAGTTGAGATTGTTATGACGATAATTAAACTAGAAAATTGTGTAACAACTGGCAAACACTTGATGATAAAAGAGCAAGGGGGAGGCAAAGAGATAAGTACCTGGGCGACTTGGTCATCTGGCATAATGTTGAGAAGAAGACAGCCCTATCCCAAGACTCTTGTGGCCGTGTGAAACAAAATATAACCGCAGAAATTATATCGGCGTGTCACTTGACGATCTTCCCGGATGTGTCTCCACCTTGCCGTGTGAGACAAACTATAACCGCAGAAAAGATATCGGCATGTCACATGACGATGATGATAGTTCAAATTAATTTTGCTAAGGGTCACTTTCACTCAATGGAAAACCTTCACAAATGTTAGAGTCTTCAATTATAGGTCACAACAGGAGCGTCTCGGCACAGTGCACGAATTCCATTGCACTGGCAAGGAGCCAAATAAGTTCATACCAAAATTATACACGAAGTAGAAGTAGGAGGTGGAAGAGGAGGACGATGATGAGGAAGAAGAAGGAGGAGGTTCAGGAGTAGATGGACGATGTAGAGGAAGAAGAAGAAAAAGGAGGAGCAGGGCGATGAAGAGGAAGCAGAAGAAGAAGAAGAAGAAGAAGAAGAAGAAGAAGAAGAAGAAGAAGAAGAAGAAGAAGAAGAAGAAGAAGAAGAAGAAGAAGAAGAAGAAGGAGGAGGAGGAGGAGGAGGAACTGGGTGGTGATGAAGAGGAAGAAGAAGGAGGAGCATGACGAGGAAGAAGAAAGAAGAGGACGACAATGAAAGAGGAAGAAGTTGGTGGCGTAGGGTGATATAAATAAAGAAGGAGAAAAAGGAGAGGAGAAGGTAGATGAAGACGATCATTACGTTCTCATGTAAAAATCGTGGCAAAAGAATAAGGATGTCTCAGATATCCTCCTCAAAATCAATTCACAAACGAGATTACATCCCAACTGTAAAACCTTCTTTCCGAGAAATGTACTTTATAATTATAGGTTAGCGACGCACCCAATGACTTTCACAGAAGCTCTACACCTGAGTCTCTCTGCCAACACTTTGTCATTGTAAATGATCGGGAAAGAAAGGCTGTATAAACTCACCAGTATGAGATATCAATGCTGCGATTAAATTACATATGATTGATATTATTACTGTGTTAGTTTAAGCTGTGCTCTTCATTGTAATGAAATTATGTTTAAAAAAATTATCAGAAGTACTTGGGGGAAGGGGGATTTCTGATTATATGCAGAGGACAAAAATAACCAAACACAATCTCTTTTTTGTTGTCGACTGAAACGACTGTATAACGTGATTTAGTTTAAGTGAAATGAACAGCGAGATTGTATTTCAGTGTGGGTTGTGTGTGTGTGTGTGTGTGTGTGTGTGTGTGTGCAAGTGTGCAAGATCTCTCTCACTCTTCATCTCGATCCTCTTCTCTCTCTCTGCTCGCTCTCTAATATTACTATAATATATATAGCATCTTTTAACTAGGATTATACTATATATATATTACATATAGATATATAAGTAAGCTGCTGACCCGGCCCGGCTGTCGCCCAGGCCCGGGCGGGGATCTTCTATCTATCTAGCTATCTATCTATCTATCTATCTATCTATCTATCTACGAGCTATCTATCTTCTATCTACTTCCGTCTGTCTGGCTGTCTGTCGGTCTGTCTTCCGGTCTGTCTGTCCGTCGTCTGTCTGTCCTGTCGGACCCGGGCCCGATTCGCCTGCTCCTTGTGGAGAGGCATCTCATTTAATGCATATAATAGTCATAGGCGCCGTTCCCGACTATCTAGCTGTTCTGTCTGACCGGCCCGCCCGGCCCGCCCTGATGGGGTGCATCGCATTATTCATATAAGTAGTCATTAGTTCCGCGTTCCCGAATGTCCTGTCTGTCTCAACGACCCCGGCCCGGCTGTCTGTCTAGTCTCTCTATCTATCTATCTATCTATCTATCATCTACTACTATCATCTTGCTTCTATCTATCTTACCTATCGATCATCTATCTAGTCTATCTATCTATCTATCTATCGAGCGATCGAGCTATCTATCTAGCTACTATTGTCTGTCTGTCTTCTATCATATATCGTGTCTAGTCCTGTCGTCTTGTTTGTCGCTGTCGTGTCTGGCTGTCTGTCGGTCCTGTCTGTCGTCTGTCTGTCGCTTTGTCTGTCCCTGTCTTTCGACCCCGGCCCGGCTTCGCCTGCTCCTGTGGAGAGCAGCTCATTAATTCAAGACATGTCATATAGCATCCCGTGGGTATTCCCGATATCTATCTGCCTGGTCCTGTCCCCCCTGACCAGGCCCGGCTTCGCCCAGCCCCTGAATGGGGGGGTTGCATCGTCATTTAATTTCATATTAAGGTCATCAATATAGTTCCCGTTCCCGACTGTCTGTCTGTCTGACGACCCGGCCCGGCCCGGCTAGCTACTATCTATCTTCTTCTATTTCTATCTAGCTATCTATCTATCTATCTATCTACCTCATCGATCTAATCATATTATCGATCGATCGATCTATCTAGCTACGATCTATCTATCCTAGCGATCGATCTAGTCTATCTATCTATCTACTACTAGCTAATCCTATCTCTATCTATCTTATCTACTTACTATCTATCCGACCCAACAGACTCAACCACCTATCTATAGCCAGGGACTTAACTAAGATATGCATCTACTAAAAAGTTATGTCCCCTTTATATATGTTTCTTAGTTACGTCTGTATGTATTATTACATAGTTTAAGGTAAATAGATGAGGCCTACACGAAAAACTATGACAGTTGGTTGCACAGGAATGAAAGAAGCGGGGTAGAAAGTGTCATCTCAATCGGATGACCGTTATCGGAACGATCCATCATCCCCAACCACAACCCCACACATACATCTGTTTAGATATTATTATAAAGAGATAGATATATTATTATATATATTATATAGATATATATATATTATATATATAGATATATAGATATTATATATATATATACACTAGCTGCCCGCCCGCTTCGCCCAGGCCCCTGGAGGGAGCTATCTATCCTCCAGTCGTCTGTCGCTTGTTTTGTCTGGCTGTCTGTCTGTCTGACTGACCCGGCCGGCTTCACCCATCCCTGTGGGAGCCATCTCATTTGATATATAGTAGTCGTAGAATCTCTCCCTTCCCGGCTATCGGTCTGTCTGTCTGTCTGTCTGTTGGCTGTCTGTCTGTCTGACCCTTCCCGCATCGCCTGGCTCCTGTGTGGATGCAGCTCATTTATTCATAGAAGTAAGTCATATAGCTTCCCGGTTCCCGTTACCGACTGTCTGCCTTCCTGGCCTGTCTGTTCTGGCGTCTGTCCTTCTGTCTGTCCCGGCCCGGCTCACCCAGTCCCTGGTGGGGAGCTGTCATTTAATCATTCAGTAAGTAGTCAATAAAGCGTTCCGTTCCCGACTAATCTTTCTTCTATCTGACCGGCGTGGTTGCGCCCAGCGCCTGCGCCAGTAACTTAAAGAAGTCCCTCCACCCGCATGCATTATTTTTAATGAAAACTGTTTTTATCACCGACATGACAGTTGATAATTGTAAGCAGAAAAGATGGTTAAAAGGTTATGCATAATGCAGAACTTTTTATCAAACTTAAAAATACCTTAATATTAGATCATTATTTATATAACTCGTATGCCTAAAATAACTATAAGACACAAGGTTTACCAATAGTTGCCGGTGATCCAACAATAATGACTTAAAATAGATAGAAATGGAATTAAAAGTTTTATGCCCTTGAAAAATAACTTTCTAGAGTGAAGTCCCCCTCGATATAGACATTATAAGGATGGAAAGTAATCTTATTAAATAAGATCGAAGATTTTACATAAGAAAGTATTATAGTCGTGCACAGGATGAAGGAAGACGTGTAGAAAATTTCATCTCAAGCGGATTACCGTTATCGAACGCATCCAATCGACAAACCCACAACAAACAAACCTACACTCTGTTTTTTATTATATATATATATAGATCTAGATATATAGATAAATATATATATAATATATTATAATAGTTATATATATATATATACTATATATATTATATATGGAAGAAGAGAGAGAGAAGAGAGAGAGAGAGAGAGAAGAGAGAGAGAGAGAGGAGCGAGAAGAAGAGAGAGGAGAAGAGAGAGCAGAGAGAGAGAACGCGACGAATGACACGAACTATTTTTCAAATTGTACAAGCTGGGCCTCAGGCCTGTCTGCATTCATCGAAGATGGCACAGGAGTTTGAGAATGAGAGGTTCAGGAGAGAAGGGAGAAAGAAGAGAGAGAGAGCAGAAGAAAGAAAGAAAGAAAAGAAAGAAAGAAAGAAAGAAAGAAAGAAAGAAAGAAAGAAAGAAAGAAAGAAAGAAAGAAAGAAAGAAAGAAAATAACAAAAACAATAAAGCAATAAGAAAAACACGACAGAAGAACAGAAAAGAATGCGGACGAAGAAGGAAGACTAAAGAAGAAGAAATAAGAAACAGAAAAAGGAAGGTGAGGAATAAATAGGAAGAAGACGGATGTATCGTCAATCAACAGTATCGGCTCGTGAAAAACATATATATAAAAGGTGAAACAAGCTCAGATTTCAGCCGTTAGCATCTCTAGGTCACCTACCTTGCTCGTATCCATAGTTGCCCGGTGTCGTGGAAGCACTCACCCACACTGCAAGATGTCCTAGGAGAATTATACTGGTAGCTACTCGAAGCGCCATACCGCAAGAATCTGTAATGTAATGAAATGCTTATCGTTATGTTTTAAAGCTAAAAAAATTATAATAAGTAAAAGACACAAGAGAAGAAAAACAACAGGACCTTTTTACAGGCCTTAGGACCCTTTGGACAAATGGTGCTTAACCCATATTTGTTTATTCAAATTGACACTGGTGGGTGAAGTAGTCGGTACACTCTGATCATATTTACTTCTCACGACAATTCATGGTAACTATTTTAGGATAGGTCGATCTGGGATCCCAATGTTTACAATCCGCGCCGATAAGGATTCGAACATCAAGACCACTGAACCGGCAGGCTTGTCACTACGCCAACC
Source organism: Cepaea nemoralis (assembly GCA_014155875.1). Classification (NCBI taxonomy): domain Eukaryota; kingdom Metazoa; phylum Mollusca; class Gastropoda; order Stylommatophora; family Helicidae; genus Cepaea; species Cepaea nemoralis. The sequence goes on from JACEFZ010000379.1 coordinate 257,770, forward strand.
AAGATGTTTTACCGCATATCAAACCCTAGAAGGGATCTATGTTTTTTTTTGTCTCGTTTTGAACTCAAGCGTAGTCCTTACACGTGTTGCTACTAGGGCAGTGGTTCTCAACCTTTTTTGGCCCGTGTCCCCCTTCACCATATTTTCAGAACGTCATTCCCCCCCCCCCTTTCCTATCAAAAATTTGGTCCGTGCCCCCCTTCACCATATTTTCAGAACGTCATCCCCCCCCCCCTCCTTCATATTTCCTATCTAAAAATCCCCCACCCCTACACAGTATACGTAAAAATGGAAGGTAACTTTAATAGCTTATACTAAAACAAGTCTAGACATCCACATAAAACATGATTTGTGGGTCTACTTACTTTATAAAATGAATTTTAGAAGGATGAGACGTTCATAACTGTAAAGTATGAAGGGAAAAACAATATCAAGTAATCGGTTCTTATATTAACGCGATCTTGAAATGGTCTTCATCCCCCCCCCCCCCCCCCCCACCCCGACCCCGTGGAAAACTTGCAACTTGCAGGTCATACTGTGACACAACCCTACTTCCCATTTTTCGTCATCATGTTTGTTTGATCCAAACCTTTTTTTTTTGTTTGATCCAAATTTTTGTTTGTCACTGAATCAGAGAATAAGAGCAGAATAGGGCAAGCAAAAGCTGCATTTCAGAAAATGAAAGTACCTTATGCAATAAGACACTATCATTGAATGTAAGAAAGAGAGTGCTGAAAGAGACCCGTTTTGCTGCATGGCAGTGAATCTTTGAATGTAAACGAACAAATTAAGAAGAACCTGGAAACAACAGAGATGTGGTTCCTAAGACAAATTTTGCGAATTCCTTGGACTGCAAGAGACCCATTATATGCCATGCCGATAAGCTTGGGTGATCATGTTTCGTCCTCTCACTCGATCACCAGAGTCGTGGATCAGCTCTGTGTTCCTGTCTCGACCATGCCACGTGGCCAAGCCATCCAGGTATTTACTTCTCGGTTTTCCCCTTGACCTGCATAACTCTTTCTATCTATCCACGCTGTTGTATTCATTCTTCTATAAGGAAACATTATTGTATTGCCTTTAACAGCTTCTACTGGGACTCCATCTGGACCAGCAACTTTTTCATGCTTCACGAGTTTGATAGCTCTCATAATTTCTTCTTCAAGTGATCGTTCGCAATTGATATTGTCTCTGCGTCTGTAGACTGGATACTGGAAAAGTTGCATATCCTTTACAGGAAGTCACAATCAATCCCAGCATTATTTGACTATTTGTAATTTTTTGACAAGTTTACGCTCAGTAGTTTGCCATTGATTTCTGAACGACAGGCACTCATACCATTGTATGAAAACTATCGCAAGACGCTTTCAAATCTCTCGCGGCTGTGTTTTGAACGCGGTATGCGGGATTGCGTATGGACTAAGCATAAACTTGCCAAGCAATCACAAACAGCCAAAAATGCTGGGGTTGACTGCGATGTCCTGTAAAGGATATGCAGGTAACTTTTTCGCCATCTCTGCAGCGAAGGCGTTAGGAATTCAACTTGTAATCCCGCATATCGCGTTCGAAACAAAGCTGCGGGCAATTTGAAAGAGACCGCCTTGCGTTGGTTTCAAACCAACGGTATATATTTAAAGATTGAGCACAACCCACAACTGGCAACGCTGATCGTATTCCGGTACGAACCTAACGTCAATATGGAAGCACTAGACTCGAGTTTCGCTCTCGTTTGAGCTCGTCAGTAGTGCATATCCTTGACCGGACCCGGAAACAAACCCCGGATCACTGGCGTGTGACGCAGGTGTGTAACCACTAGACCACGCGGGGCACGCTAGACGCAACCAAATTCGCACACTAGAATGTCACAATGTCACCCATCGTGGGTTATAGCTCACAATTTGCCCGATCGCCGCGACTGACATTATAGAAAGCAGTGGCACACTACTGAACATAAAGTTGCCAAGGAATCACAAATAGCCAAAAATGCTGGGTTTGACTACGATGTCCTGTAAAGGATATGCAACTAAGTTTAGCTAATGTATCCGCAAGTCGGCAGATGTGGCTTAGGGATTAGCAAACGTAGTTTTACAATTCACAGACATATCGGATGAAGGATTCAAAATCAGTCGCGGGCGATTTGGAAACAGCTCGCATTGCGTTGATTTCGGCCGTATGAGCGTCGGTCACTAAGAATACTGTGGCAAACAGCTAAAGGTAATGTGTTCATCTAATCTATAATATTGGTGAGAACTTCCCCCATTACTATTTAGATATCTCCAATTGGTTGTTTATGTTTCTATCTTGTGGGACTTTCAATGTCTTTGAGGATACATCTCGCTAGCTTTGTATGATCAAAAATGACAAAAGAAATGAAGTAAGGAGCGACTTGATACAGACAGAAATGTTAGGACGGAAATAAAGTGTTAAATACACTGATACATATGCAAATATATTGATACAGATACATAAATGAGGGAGGAGTTAAAGTGATAAATGTCTTGATTCGTTTGCCAAAATGACGGATGAGCTAGAGGAATAAATATATTGATACAGAGAAGAAAATGAGGGAGGAGTTAAAGTAATATAGATGGGCATACGAGGAAGGAGTTAAAGTGTTAAATACATTGATACTGATGCAAAGAAGAGGATGGAGTTAAAGTGATCAATACATTTATACAGATATGAAATGACGGGGGGAGTTAAAGTGATAAATGTGTGGAATAAAAGGAGATGCTGTCACAAATATAATAGATGGACATAAAACTGCTAGAACAAACGGTCTCCCAGTAACAATCGTAGCAAAATATATAATCATCAGCATACACCTTGCCGCCGGCTTCGTGGCTTAGAGGTTATGACTTTTCTCCGTAATCTCGTATACTCTCGTCGGTAACGTGATGACGGTTCAAATCAGCAGTGGTTCGAATCGCATCGGTAATTTACGTGGTATTTGAGCGTAATCTTGCCAAGAGATCAACATACAGCTGAAAGATGCTGGTGTTGACAGCTAAGTCCTGTAAAGGATATGCTTAAAAAAAAAAAAAAAACACCTTGCCGGTCGACGCAAACGATCTTTTGCTTTTGATATGTTTTGCCATTCTATATGTTTACTTGTTTATTTATCTACTTATTTATGTGTTTATTTATGTGTCTATTTATCTATTTCATTCATTCATTCATTCATTTTTTTCCTTCTCTCGCTTTGAACTCAAGCGTAGACTATACATGTGCTACTATTTTAGTGCACTGGGCTGATTTTTGCGTGTGGTTTAGCTTTTCCTATTTTTTGCGTGGCGCAGGTGTTACGGGCGCGACTCGTAATCCTGTATACCCAGGTTCGAAACACAGCGGTGCTGGTTTGTTGTTTTTATTAAAGATATAGGAGCCGGTCGTTCGGAAAGCAATGGCAAACTACTGAACGTAAAACTTGCCCAGGAATCACGAACAGCCAAAATGCTAGGGTTGACTGCTACGTCCTGTGAAGGACATGCAACTAAATTTTGTTTAAAGTGTCCCTCCCCATCAGGTGAACCGACTCCGACTTCAGAGGTGCTTGTAATGGCAAACTAATGAACTTAACAGTTGCTTAATACATCACAAATGAAAAATGCAGAGGTTGATTTCGACGTCATGTAAAGGGCATTCACTGCCTTTAACTTGATGAGCTATATAAAAGGACGGATTTTACCTAAAATTAAAATATAGGAACACTTACATGCACAAGTGAAACAAACAGGCCCGATATCACATCCGTAATCCACACACTCAAACTGCCAGCTTCGTCCTTCGCCTTCAACAACAGACCTATGTTTCTGGGGTGATAAATTGGCGCGCCGGAAGGTGAATTAGTTGGCAGACATGCGTGGTGGGCGTGGGGGGATCTCGCGAGTAATTAGCGCACACTGTGACACGTTAGGGGCTACTTTCTCCCAGAGTTGTGTCAGCGACGGGGAAACTACATGAGGTCCCATACGGCGACTGAATTAGTTGATTCAGTGCTGGTCCAGTATAACTTTGCATAAGATATACCTTCAGGGTCTAACTAGGACTGTGCAAGGCCTGACTTTAGAGATGTTAAGTTTAGGTTAGTCGACGGATCAACATCACGGCACACGGGTGTAAACCATAAGTGCCCCGTTCTACTCCTAACTCAAACCTGAGTCCGGAGAATCTCAGCCCAGTTCACGAACTCTGTAGCACCGGCGAGGATCCTGAATACTTTGGGTAGATTTTTAACTCGAAATTTTTCCCGGGCAGCACCGTTAGGCTACTCTTTTTCGATTTCCAACTGCCAAGGGAGTTTTTACGTGCGCAACAATACAAACCGGCGTGCGATCTCACTACCCAGAGACCAGGGGGAATTTTGTTACTAGAAGTCCACGTGAAAAAATCCTGGCCCTCACCAGGGCTTGAACCCGGGACCTCCAGCACTCGAGGCGGACACTATACCTCGAGACCACACAACCCCCAGACCTTAGAGATAACACGAACTAACATAAATTATGGAAAATAACACAAAGTAATGCAGCTTTACAGAACAGAATTACGAACAATACAAGAACTTTGCGGCGCTAGCCTTCATCAGCTAACAAATGCATACGCAAAACACAACATATAATAACGGAGAAGACTCTCTATGACTACATTAAGGCATAAATAAGTCTAAATCACAGGTAAAAACACAGATTTAAGGCATTTTCACTAATTTTATTAATATTTTAACTATGTTTATAACTGCAGCTAAGCGTATTATCTCCTCCTATTAATCGTCTAACACTAACCATAACCGTAACCCTAAAATATCCATACAATTCTCACAGTCTGTGACCTCTAAAGCGATGATAGCCTTTCCACACGAAACTTTCCTTTTTCCATCTTACTAAGCATACTCCTTGAGTCCATAATGAATACAGTGTGGTCTCCCCTAACCAACGGAATGCCGCTGTTACTGCTTCCACCTTCATTCTCATGCTGGCGGTCGTAGTCTCATATGCCAGACTCTCCTTTTTCAAGACTCGTCCATTAACCTTTGACATACAACCTCAACCACTACGCCTGTTCCTCACAATTGACCCATCGGTGTAGATAACTATGTCACCTTGATGTGTGTTACTCTGAATCAGTTGTTGCACTTCAAACTCAGTGCGACCCGCTGCCAATTCTCTGCCTCCCAGCAGATGTACAGTTACAGCCCCGGTCTTGCACACCCCGCTACTTTCTAGACCTGAAGAAGGGACTGAGGTGTCTGCAACTCAATACCCTCATATGGTTCTTATATTATATTCGAGACTTTCGATTGTTCAAGGTAAATAAAAGATGCTTTACATACACGGTTTTAAACAGGACTTTAACAGGCAAGAAGATTGACCGTAGATATGGAACTCTGGGCACCAGATCAGCAGACAACTCTGTACATCAGTCCCACTTCAATAGATGCAGGCCCTTGACAGGTCCTAGAATACCGAAATGCCAACACATCAACCAGACTTAAGAGTTAAAACTCGCATTCTTTGAGAAGATTTGACAACCAACCAAGCAATAATCGCAATGTCACGTCTTTCATTGTCAATAAAATATGTCATTTGTCTCTCTCTTTATTTCTTCAATTAAAACGCTCTTTTCATTCTCAGCGTGTCAAGGCCCCTTCGTTAGCTTGTTTTGTTTCCCTAAAATGCAGCCCATTCTTTTGTATCCGTACACAAACAGTCTTCATTGCTTTTCTAAATGCATGTTCATTGTCCCTTATTGTGTTCTTTATAGCCGTGTTTGGTGTGTATAGAATGTGACAATTCGCAATTTCAAGCTACTATTTATCCCCGAGGCGAGCGCGCTAATATAATCGCTGCTGCGCTGATAATGTCATGAAGTGGTCGGATGGGGGGATCGACGAGGGTTTGTGGTCAGCTGATTGATTGATTGAGATTGATTTAGGAATCGACATCACAGCATTCGGGGCATTCCCACACGTTCTCCGTCCCCATCCTCAGCAGCCAGCGAAGAGTTCCAACACTAATAGTACCAGTAGCAATCTCATTATGAGTCCGTCTCGCCTTTCCTCTGAGAGTTGATCGTCGGCCAGATCCCTTCGTTACTCCTCGTTGTCTCATTCTTGCCAGACCATGGTAATCAATTTGCTCCTCCGAGGTGTGCACGTGCTCCCACAAGGCCGCAACCACGTCTGCCTTGTCATGTATCAATACTCCACCAAGTTCTGCAGAGCCAGCCAATCTGTCCTCCTGTTCATTTCCCAGCACACCGGCATGCTCCGGAGAGAAGATCTAGGCGATGCTTGTCACCCGTGACCTCCGAAGCGAAGCAAGCCACTCCGCACGAAGCCTGCCCGTCCTCACTATGGTCAGCATGCTTTCTGAGTCAGTTACAATCACGATGTGTGTGTGTGTGTGTGTGTGTGTGTGTGTGTGTGTGTGTGTGTGTCGTATTCTCCATCCAGCGGAGAGCCGCAGTGACCGCCTCCACCTCCATTCTTAAGCTGGATGTTGTGGTTTTATATGACATATGTCATATGTGGTCAGCTAAGAGAGGGGAAGATTGACCAACAATTCCTCCATGCGTCATACCTACAAAATGTGCGAGTCGTGACATTTTATAACCCATAGTAAGGTTTCTCCGCGGGACTTATTTCTGTTTTGTTTTGTGCATCCATGAAGATGGTAATTCCTACACGATGTAGAATGTTCGCATGTTTAGGGGTCGTTTCTGTGTCTTTTAACGATCGTAATTATAGATAATGTGGTTCCTGAGGCAAAACAGAGATGGAGTTCCTGAAACGAATATTGCGAATTCCTTGGAATGCCAGAGTAACTAACAACGGCTGTCTGAAAGGGGTTAATGTAACTAGAATATTATATATAACAATAAGACAGACAAATAGCTTTATTTGATCATGTGATAAGAAGAGAGACATTGGAGAACATCGTGACAACTGGAAATATAGAGGGGATGAGAGGCAGACCAAGAGAAATGATGCTGGACGGATTGAAACGGTGGCATGGAGGAATATCAGCATATTTGATCCAGAACGCTAAAGACCGAGATCTGTGGAGAGTCATGAACGACTACGCCAGCTGGCAAGGCACTTGATGATGACGAGTTGAAGATTAAAGTAGTTTAAGGATTTAAAGGGACGAGATTCGACTTGATTATGCGGTCTGGAAAGAGCATGGCTCAGAGTATCAACTCCTTAGCTCCAGCGACGACTCCTAGGAGTCTCTAAGAAAATTGCACCCGTGAAATGACATGGCGGAGTCCGGAATCGAACCATCAACCTTTGAATCGCCAGGCAGGCGTCTTAACCGCTTCACCACTGACAGTCTCACTGTTTGAATTGAAGTAATTATTTCCACGAAATTGTTTTGTTGAACAGTATACAGATCTACGGCTGTCGCGCGGTGTAACGGTTAAGACGTTAGGTTAACAATGACGTGCCCGGGGTCGGAGGTGGGTTCCATGCCAAATCTCGACGTTTGCTACGGGAGGGAAAGACTGAGCACTTAATCCTCAATGCGCAGGTCAGTATGGCCGAATGGATAAGAACACGTATTCTTAAACATCCGGTGTGCTGATGCCGAGGTAAACGGTTCAACCCCTACACCGGACAGTTGGGACTAAAATGTTGACCTGTCGTCCTTGTGACAAAACGCGATTATCTGTCTTGCGTCGTCAAGATCCCGCACTATTTTGGCGCGTCATCGGGGACTTTCCCAGCTAAGAATAGACTGAGGGAAGCCGATGAAGGACTTACGATCTAGAATATTCTCGAAACACCGAAATTCGAGTAACCCGTGATGATGGGTATCGCTCTAAATTCTCGTGCAGAGAGATCTAGAAACTCTAGGCGGGGAATGACGTTTTCCCGAGAAAGTATCTTTTCTCTAGAAGCACTCGCTTCTCGTGCGCATTGAGTTGGCACGAAGCGGGAATGTGGCTAAAGCAGTCATTCACTTACTGTCGTTGCAACAGAACAGACGCCGGCCTGATTTGAGCCAATTTTGTGGTGCGTCTCTCCTCAACCATGATTCGGCTGACTGTCATTATAAGGAAGAGGAGAAGCCTTTGAACAGTTCGAAAGCTGACTGGAGGTCTGAGTTCCGATTCCAGGTAGAGATTTGTTTAATTCATTTAACTTTGTACGTGTGTTCCAAACGCCATTGTTCTAACCTCATTACCTATGCGGATGTCCTTGCATACTAATTAGCAAACCGATCGATAACGCAGTTGATGGCGAATCGGGGGTTTGTTTACCGTGTGCTCGCGAAACAGCTGTTAGAAACGCCGTATTGTGATGTAGGCGATTTGGGTTCCAAATATGTGTACCATATTTTGACAATCGTACATCTATTAGGTGGCTGTGTTAGAATAAAACCTAGTTACTTGTGCCGGATGGAAACCTAGATTAGTTCAGTCAGTTGCTGAAGCCCGAAGAACGGTTAGAAAACCAGGTAAGTTGGTAGGTGGAGTTTCAGACAAAATTGTGCTTAGTTACTAAGTAAAGGAAGAACTTAGTTCTGTGCCACCAGGAATGATGTAACTATGGTGTAATAACTTAATAGTGAATTCATTGTGTGGAACAGCGGATTTCTGTGTCAAGGTAAGTTGCTTTGGTGCTATATTTATATATATATATATATATGATGGGACATTGTGTGCATATATATTGGATCATGGCATGTGATACTTCCTGGAGTAAGTCCGAACGCCGAATAGGTCGTCGTGAGATAACACTGCGTGCCGTCGCGATATAAATGTGCGTTCTGAAATCTTGGCTCAGCTATCCTGTCTCTTTCGTACTGGCGCTAGTGCGAGTGAATGCTCAGGTGCTGGAAGTATGGAAGGATGCAAGGAGGCTGCATGAGACTGGGGAAATATAGAATATGGGGGAGGTAAAAGCAAGTTATGAAAGTATGTGTTGGTAGGCCAAGCCAACGATGAAGTTCCATCCATGCCAAGGCTAAACCACTTGGGGAGGACAGAACTGGAAGATTTCCCTTGGAACATGTGGGGAACATGTATTCTCAAGAAGGCTTCTTGACTCTAAGGCAGAGTCTGATAAGAAGAGTTTGCTAGGGTAGGGGCAGGTGGTCCCACCAGCAAACAGGCTTGTGTACATAGTGGATGTGATCATGTCCTATTCCTATATCCCGAGGGATGGGATATTGATCCAGCTTATGTTTCTTAATGTACATTGATGATGTTAGGACCGAGTCTAGGGACTCTTTACCTATGTTTAGTTCGATTAACTTAGAACTATAATAACAGCCTTGTATCACTACTGACGTTAGCGACGACTGGTAGATGATTAGGGAGAGGTGAGACCAAAGATCAGACTCGTCATTCTGATGTCTTGCTCTGTTTGACGGGCTGTTCTGTGAGGCCAGCTGACATTTGAAAACCCATGCTATACTACTCTCCATATAGAGATAATGCTTTAGTTATATGCATAACTAAGTAGCATGACTGAGAGTTGAGTAGTTATTGGTAGGATGCATGTGGACTTATGTTTGGGCCAGTACACTCTCACCGGTCGCTCTTCCTTTTCAGGAGTTTGCCTGTTGAGGAACCAGTCAACTATAATGTTGTTGGCAGGAAACCACTTCGTGTGACAGAGCGAAGGGTTCAGTTCTTTTCTTATCACGCCAGACTCAACCACATCAGGTACCCAAGTTGATTCACCATGAGTGAAGGTTGCCTCAAGACATACAACCACCCTGAAGGTGCCAGTGTGAGAAGTGTTGGTTTGTGATTGTTCTGATAAATAGTCGACACTCTGTTTTGTGATGAACAGTTCAGCATGTTGAGTAATCATGCTCAACGACAGGGAACACCGGTCCGTCTAGTTTGACGGGGGTTCTGCCTAAACGCAGAAGTAAATACTTTTCAGACACTTGAATGGTTCTTTGGACAGCTCTGGTGGCAGGTCTTGAGAAGAACTTCACCAAGTAGTGACGTGTGTCAAGGTAACCCGGTGGAAGGGACTATGGGATTATAGTCCAACCTGAATTGTTGCTGTGAAATAGATGTCTGATTCTATTAATGTACTGTTGCAGTATCAAGATTATCAACTGTGTTATCCAAGAACTCAGTAACATTTAGTAGCCATATCTGATTCTACAAGCAGTGTGACTGTAGGAGACTATTGAATTGGTCCGTGACACTTTTCCATTCATGTTCCGGTGCTGTGATAAAGGGACCATTAAATTGGTCAATACCATAGCGGTTCTGCAGTAAGACTGTGTGATAAGGGACAGACCATTAGCGTGGTCAGTGATTCGTTAAGTTCTTCGAAGTAACGACTACTTGGAGTCAAGTCCAGGAGGATTGTCTTCCAACTGGTATTGTTCGAGAAGTGTATTAACCATGACTCCGTGGGAGTGATAGAGATGCAGTTGGTCCAGTGAAGTGTGGTCCAGCAGGGACTCTAGTGTTGTGGATCCACGCTCTGGAGACAGAGTGGTCTCCCAGGTTCTGGTCATCTCACTGGAAGGAAGCCGGGTGAGTGGCGGACCGACTGGACGGGACATCTGCATCCAATCTACTTCTCAACTCGATGAAGATACCTACATCTCTGAGTCTATCTCTACTCTATCTTCTATTTGTGTAAATAGATTCTTCTATCAGGATGTTCATTTCAGTTCTAGATTCTCAAGGGTAGAATAAACTTTATGTAAGTTGACTTGCTCTTTGTATAATGATTGAGTGTGGTCTCGGACGATGCCTCAGTGTTCATTGTTCCACAGGTGTAGGTAGTTAGTGGGGGTATAGAATCTGGAGGGGCTTGTAGACGTAATTAACTAATATGAGATCAACCACAGAGTAAAAAGGTGTATCTGCTCATCCAACCCCTGGGGCTAGAATACACGGGAGTGCCAGAGACACCTAGGGTGTGGTTCACTCTCACTACCCAAGGTGAACTCGTCACACTCCATACAGAGTGGGGGCCCGTCCGGGATTATTCTAAGCTTTCTGTGTGTTGTAGACCTCTCACATAGTGATAGGGACTTAGTCTTTATCCTCTACTTCAGTCTACATAAGATTCTACTACTTCTACCTATCTCCTAACTGTCTGACAGACATTTGTGTTGTGGTGATTAGTTAGTACTATTGATTATTGATTCATTGTATTGCTTCACCCACACATACTTGAGTACCCACATATCATAGTCAACATGTCTACCCAAGAGTTAGACTTAGACAAAGTTCAGGAAACTGGACGTAAGTCTGGTCTAGAGGGAGATGCTTTGAAATCCTATGTGCAAGAGGTGGAAAGAAATTTTCGCCAAGAGGAAAGAGAGAGGAGGAGAGCAGAAAGAGAACTGGAAGCCAGTAAAGTGGCTCTTGAGGAAAAGAGGATAGCGGCTGATACTGAGATGAAACGGCTTGAGTTGGAAGCCGCGAAAGAAAAACGTGACCATGAGTATCGAATGAAGCTACTTGAGGCACAAGTGCCTGCTACAGGTGTAACTGATGGAGCTATGGGAGGAGGTGTACCTCCTGGCTCTGAGTCAACCAGTAGACGCGACTACCAGGCTATGAAATGGCCTTTACAGCCGTTCGAACCCGAGAAGGAAAGGATAGACCAATACTTAGAGAAGTATGAAGCCATGGCTATTGCAATGGGACTAGACAAACAGAAATGGTGTTTAAAACTCTCCCAGGGACTCCGTGCCGAAGGTTATGAGGTGTATGCACGCTTGCCACCGGGTCTACAGAATGATTACCCGGCTCTGAAAGCGGCTCTCTTGAAGAGATTCGAGATCACAGCGCACTCATACCGAAGGAAGTTTCGGACTGCGAAGCGAGAACCTGGTGAACTGTTTTCATCATACAGTGTGAGATTGAACTCATACCTTCTTAAGTGGATGGCCTTGGCCGGATTTAAAGAGGAGTATGAAAGTTTGCGTGAGTTGATGGTTGTAGATCAGATGCGAATGCAAATGTCTAAACCCTTGCGAAACTTCTTAGGTGAGAATGGGGCTGAGAGATTGGATATAGTCACCAAGTTAGCCGAAAGATACGTTGAAGTCTATGGCGAGACTGGGGATACCAGTCCAACAGATCCGAGATCGAAAGATAAGGATCAAGGTAAGTCAAAGAAGAAGTCAAAGAAGACCCATGGTTCGAATGAACCAAAGAGACAGGTAAACTCTTTAGAGAAGATCTCTAACGTCAACCAAGGTAAGAATAGCCCACCTAGTTCTCCAAAGAGGAAGTGGAGTGAACGATGGTGCAAATTCTGCAAGTCCAGCACTCACAATACGAGTGAGTGTAGGAGTAAGCCCAAGGACTTTCACTTTGCTTGTCTTGCAGAGGTTAGGGATAGACCTTGCAGGAAAGTGAAGACGGTTGATGGGAATGGAGAACCAGAGCGACCTCCAGTGGTTGAGGAAGTAGAAGTGAATGGGCAACAGGTGTTGTGCCTCTACGACACAGGATTGCAATTTTCATCTGTAATTGCATCCCACCTGACAGGCCCAGAGCAACTCACCGGGGAGATGACGGAGATACAGCCAGCCAGTAGGAGTGCTGTAGCGCTACGTTGCCCGATTGCCAATGTGGAGATTCGGAGCAAGTACGTTACTGGACGCATTCAGGCGGCAGTCGTACCGGATCCTCTCTATCCCCTAATTCTTGGCCGGAAGTACGTGTTTCTGGGTGAACCAGAACACCCTAGCATCCATAAGTCTAGGCAGGTCAGAGGTACAGAGGAAGAGGGTCTCGAAAAGGTAAGTCTCCGAAATACTCACCCGGATGGAATGAGTAATGCTCGGAGCAAGGATGCGACGGAGTGTCCTTGTTCAGAACGGTTGCCCAACAATAAAAACCCGTTAATTCAGGGTAAGTTCAACTCTGATAACCAGTCACCGTTAATTCAGACTGGAACAGAGAGAAGGCAGAGGGATCGTAAGTTGGTTCCTGAGAGCTTCAGAGCTAATCTGCTGCGAACGGTACATGTCAGGTCCCCAACCGGACATCTGACTGTAGGGACAACCAGTAAATGTCTATCCCGGTACTATTGGTGGCCGGGAATGACAGGCGACGTGCGCAGGTATATTAGGTCTTGTCCTGAGTGCCGTAAATGCACACTTGAGAAACGGACGAAGACGAGGATATCCTTAGAGGTTGGAGACCGAGTTCTAGTACTCCTCCCAATCGAGGGGAACGAATTCGAAATCGGGTGGCAGGGCCCATTCCTAGTGGATAAAGTGGGGCTCCACAAGCACTATGGAGTGGTGATCCTGGGAAAGTCTTCTACTTTCCATTCCAGTCTCCTCATGCGCTATGAGGGGAAACCCGATGATAAGTCTACCAGCCCAAGGGCGCAGAGATTCGCTGAAAGAACGGTTCGGGGTTCAGGTCAGGTAGCGGAAAGCCTGTCACACCATAGGCAGTCCTATATGTATGTGCAGGTACCTTCTTCGGTTCAGCCCGGTGCTCGGGGGAACGTGACCGGCCAAAGGAACACCCGCAGTGCTAGCTACACTGAGAACCGTGGTCGGAAGAGGTGGGTTGTGTCAGAACAGACACAGACCCTTGGTCCCTCAATCCGACCAACTGCAATCCAGCTGGGTCCTCGAAAGGGGAAGCTGGAGTTGCAGAAGTCCAGTAAACTCTGGCAGGAACGATCGTTAAATCAGATCGAGACGGGAGCTCTGTTCCGCAAGACACTGCGAGATGCCCGATCGCAGTAGCGGAGTAGGCGTTGATTACCCGTGATACTGAATAGCTTGTCACCCCACCTAATGTGGTAAAAGTATTCTATACAATATTGACGGGTTAGACTTCCTCACCCGCCATCCGGTCTCTAAGAAGAAAGAACGAACGACATAGACAGCTTCTGCGTAGAAGTGGAACGACGGGGTCGATCCTCTTAAAGTGGGGGGCCTATGTGACAAAACGCGATTATCTGTCTTGCGTCGTCAAGATCCCGCACTATTTTGGCGCGTCATCGGGGACTTTCCCAGCTAAGAATAGACTGAGGGAAGCCGATGAAGGACTTACGATCTAGAATATTCTCGAAACACCGAAATTCGAGTAACCCGTGATGATGGGTATCGCTCTAAATTCTCGTGCAGAGAGATCTAGAAACTCTAGGCGGGGAATGACGTTTTCCCGAGAAAGTATCTTTTCTCTAGAAGCACTCGCTTCTCGTGCGCATTGAGTTGGCACGAAGCGGGAATGTGGCTAAAGCAGTCATTCACTTACTGTCGTTGCAACAGAACAGACGCCGGCCTGATTTGAGCCAATTTTGTGGTGCGTCTCTCCTCAACCATGATTCGGCTGACTGTCATTATAAGGAAGAGGAGAAGCCTTTGAACAGTTCGAAAGCTGACTGGAGGTCTGAGTTCCGATTCCAGGTAGAGATTTGTTTAATTCATTTAACTTTGTACGTGTGTTCCAAACGCCATTGTTCTAACCTCATTACCTATGCGGATGTCCTTGCATACTAATTAGCAAACCGATCGATAACGCAGTTGATGGCGAATCGGGGGTTTGTTTACCGTGTGCTCGCGAAACAGCTGTTAGAAACGCCGTATTGTGATGTAGGCGATTTGGGTTCCAAATATGTGTACCATATTTTGACAATCGTACATCTATTAGGTGGCTGTGTTAGAATAAAACCTAGTTACTTGTGCCGGATGGAAACCTAGATTAGTTCAGTCAGTTGCTGAAGCCCGAAGAACGGTTAGAAAACCAGGTAAGTTGGTAGGTGGAGTTTCAGACAAAATTGTGCTTAGTTACTAAGTAAAGGAAGAACTTAGTTCTGTGCCACCAGGAATGATGTAACTATGGTGTAATAACTTAATAGTGAATTCATTGTGTGGAACAGCGGATTTCTGTGTCAAGGTAAGTTGCTTTGGTGCTATATTTATATATATATATATATATGATGGGACATTGTGTGCATATATATTGGATCATGGCATGTGATACTTCCTGGAGTAAGTCCGAACGCCGAATAGGTCGTCGTGAGATAACACTGCGTGCCGTCGCGATATAAATGTGCGTTCTGAAATCTTGGCTCAGCTATCCTGTCTCTTTCGTACTGGCGCTAGTGCGAGTGAATGCTCAGGTGCTGGAAGTATGGAAGGATGCAAGGAGGCTGCATGAGACTGGGGAAATATAGAATATGGGGGAGGTAAAAGCAAGTTATGAAAGTATGTGTTGGTAGGCCAAGCCAACGATGAAGTTCCATCCATGCCAAGGCTAAACCACTTGGGGAGGACAGAACTGGAAGATTTCCCTTGGAACATGTGGGGAACATGTATTCTCAAGAAGGCTTCTTGACTCTAAGGCAGAGTCTGATAAGAAGAGTTTGCTAGGGTAGGGGCAGGTGGTCCCACCAGCAAACAGGCTTGTGTACATAGTGGATGTGATCATGTCCTATTCCTATATCCCGAGGGATGGGATATTGATCCAGCTTATGTTTCTTAATGTACATTGATGATGTTAGGACCGAGTCTAGGGACTCTTTACCTATGTTTAGTTCGATTAACTTAGAACTATAATAACAGCCTAGTATCACTACTGACGTTAGCCACGACTGTTAGATGATTAGGGAGAGGTGAGACCAAAGATCAGACTCGTCATTCTGATATCTTGCTCTGTTTGACGGGCTGTTCTGTGAGGCCAGCTGACATTTGAAAACCCATGCTATACTACTCTCCATATAGAGATAATGCTTTAGTTATATGCATAACTAAGTAGCATGACTGAGAGTTGAGTAGTTATTGGTAGGATGCATGTGGACTTATGTTTGGGCCAGTACACTCTCACCGGTCGCTCTTCCTTTTCAGGAGTTTGCCTGTTGAGGAACCAGTCAACTATAATGTTGTTGGCAGGAAACCACTTCGTGTGACAGAGCGAAGGGTTCAGTTCTTTTCTTATCACGCCAGACTCAACCACATCAGGTACCCAAGTTGATTCACCATGAGTGAAGGTTGCCTCAAGACATACAACCACCCTGAAGGTGCCAGTGTGAGAAGTGTTGGTTTGTGATTGTTCTGATAAATAGTCGACACTCTGTTTTGTGATGAACAGTTCAGCATGTTGAGTAATCATGCTCAACGACAGGGAACACCGGTCCGTCTAGTTTGACGGGGGTTCTGCCTAAACGCAGAAGTAAATACTTTTCAGACACTTGAATGGTTCTTTGGACAGCTCTGGTGGCAGGTCTTGAGAAGAACTTCACCAAGTAGTGACATGTGTCAAGGTAACCCGGTGGAAGGGACTATGGGATTATAGTCCAACCTGAATTGTTGCTGTGAAATAGATGTCTGATTCTATTAATGTACTGTTGCAGTATCAAGATTATCAACTGTGTTATCCAAGAACTCAGTAACATTTTAGTAGCCATATCTGATTCTACAAGCAGTGTGACTGTAGGAGACTATTGAATTGGTCCGTGACACTTTTCCATTCATGTTCCGGTGCTGTGATAAAGGGACCATTAAATTGGTCAATACCATAGCGGTTCTGCAGTAAGACTGTGTGATAAGGGACAGACCATTAGCGTGGTCAGTGATTCGTTAAGTTCTTCGAAGTAACGACTACTTGGAGTCAAGTCCAGGAGGATTGTCTTCCAACTGGTATTGTTCGAGAAGTGTATTAACCATGACTCCGTGGGAGTGATAGAGATGCAGTTGGTCCAGTGAAGTGTGGTCCAGCAGGGACTCTAGTGTTGTGGATCCACGCTCTGGAGACAGAGTGGTCTCCCAGGTTCTGGTCATCTCACTGGAAGGAAGCCGGGTGAGTGGCGGACCGACTGGACGGGACATCTGCATCCAATCTACTTCTCAACTCGATGAAGATACCTACATCTCTGAGTCTATCTCTACTCTATCTTCTATTTGTGTAAATAGATTCTTCTATCAGGATGTTCATTTCAGTTCTAGATTCTCAAGGGTAGAATAAACTTTATGTAAGTTGACTTGCTCTTTGTATAATGATTGAGTGTGGTCTCGGACGATGCCTCAGTGTTCATTGTTCCACAGGTGTAGGTAGTTAGTGGGGGTCTAGAATCTGGAGGGGCTTGTAGACGTAATTAACTAATATGAGATCAACCACAGAGTAAAAAGGTGTATCTGCTCATCCAACCCCTGGGGCTAGAATACACGGGAGTGCCAGAGACACCTAGGGTGTGGTTCACTCTCACTACCCAAGGTGAACTCGTCACAGTCCTTGACTTGGGGACGTAAATTACAAGTACCTCTGAAGTCAGAGTGAGTTTGCCTGATGGCGAGGAACACTGTTAATAGGGAAAGCTAATCCACACGTAAAATTCAGTTCATCACTTCTATAAATAGTGTTTATGGACTACGCTTGACCTCAAAGCCAGAGAGCGCAAAAGGAAAATAAATCCCTCACGCTTAAAAGTTTTAAAAAAAGCTTAAAAGTCGAAAGGGTCGACTTCATTGCACCGGGTTTTATCCCATATGGCTCGGTATCTTTCCGCAGCGAGGGAAGCGTCGCACCAAGCACGAACCCCGTAGCTCTAGCGACGACCCACAGGAATCTCCGAAGAATTTCACTCGTGAACCGAAGGACTCGGCCCGGAATCGAACTCACAACCTTTGGAGCCCAAGTCAAACGGCTTGACCACTTCGCCACGGAGGCTCCCAAAGAAAGCCTCCATGCACTCCAGACTACAAAATTCGGTAGTTCTAACACTTCAAATAACAACATCGCGTTCCTACCAAGGGAACCTCTAACTAAGGAGTTATTTCTTGCGTCACCCACCGCGTGTCACGACTGGTCTATAAAATTATGGTTAGTTTAGTTTAGTTTAGTTTACTCGATGGATCAACAGTATGCAACACGGGTGTAACCCATAAGTGCTCCGTTCTCCTCCTAACTCAAACCTTAGTCTGGAGAAACTCAGCTCAGTGCACGAACTCCATAGCACCGGCGAGGATCCTGAAATACTTTCGGTAGATTTTTAACTCGAAATTTTGCCCGGGCAGCGCCGTTAGGCTACACTTTTTCGATTTCCAACTGCCAAGGGATTTTTTACGTGCGCAACAATACACACGGGCGTCCGATCTCATTACGCAGAGACCAGGGGAAATTTTACTACTAGAAGTCCACGTGAAAAAATCCCGGGCCTCACCAGGAAATGAACCCGGGATCTCAAGCACACGAGGCGGACACCATACCCCGGGACCACGCAGTCCCCCGGTTATACATATAAAATGATGGGTTTATGGTACACATATAAAATGATGGGTTTATGATTATACATATAAAATGATGGGTTTATGGTATACATATAAAATTATGGGTTTATGGTATACATATAAAATTATAGGTTTATGGTATACATATAAAATTATAGGTTTATTGTACACATTTAAAATTATGGGTTTATGGTATACATATAAAATTATGAGTTTATGGTATACATATAAAATATAGGTTTATGGTATACATATAAAATTATGGGTTTATGGCATACATTTAAAATTACGGGTTTAGCACAATATATCCAGCGGGCTTTAAAACGTGTGGAAGGGCCCTGTACTTTCTCTAACTTAGAATGATCTACTACATTGTCTGGGACACTTAACTGATTAAATGCCATGGGATGATTAATCGTCTCAAGCGACATACCATATCGGTCATGGGCTTATATACATAAGTTTTTCCCATGCAACCCCCTAAAATGTGATGTATACTACAATATGTTTGCAAACCTTTCTTTGTTACGAAACAAATACATGAGCCTCGATATCGGACTGACTTATCTGGACAACGACCTTGGAACGTTAAAGGACTTTTGAGATTTGGAACATGGAATGTACGGACACTATATCGAGCTGGAGCGGCCGAAGAACTAACCCGGGAGCTGGTTGAATATCAAATGGATATCACAGCAATTCAAGAAATAAGGTGGCCAGGAGAGGGTACTTTAGAGCAAAATGGAATGATTATAATATATGGAGGAAACACCCAAAATAAACATGAATTAGGAACAGGATTTGTCATCAAAAAAGAGTTATGGGGGAACATTTTAAACTTTAAAGCTTTTAATGACAGGATTAGTAAATTACGAATAAAAGGTAAATGGAAAAATATAACGATGATTAATGTACATGCACCTACTGAAGAGAAAGAAGATGATATTAAAGAAGACTTTTATAATGATCTGGAAGATTTCATAGAAGAAACCCCCAAACAGGACATCCTGATTGTGCTGGGAGACTTCAATGCAAAAATAGGTAGAGAGCAAACTAATAAAAAAGTGGCCGGTATGGAAAGCCTACATACAACTTCAAATGATAATGGATGGAGAGTCATCAACCTGGCAGAAGCCAAAGGACTGCAGATTAGCAGTACCAGACTACAAAGAAAGGATATACACAAACAAACTTGGAAATCATGTGACAAGAGAACCTATAATCAAATAGATCACATTTTAATTAACAACAGAAATGCATCAAACATACAGCAAGTCAGAAGTTATAGAGGAGCTGAGTGCCACAGTGACCATTTCCTCGTTGGAGCAAAATTTAAAATAAAACTTAAGAGAGCTTTCTATACTAAATTACAAAGATTACACCCAACATATAACAGAGAAAAACTACAAGACATTACAGTCAAAGAGAAATTTACAGATGAAATAAAATGTAAACTTGAAACTTTGCAAAACCCTTTGGAGGAAAGCGTTGACCAAACTTGGTTGAACATCAAGAATACAATTCAATCTACCGCAGAAGA
>JACEFZ010000379.1:282500-310000 GCA_014155875.1 Cepaea nemoralis
CATGATGATGATGATATGAAAGAGACAAGCACTGTTGTTTTTTTGGCCAATCAATGAGGCTGTGGAGACCACTGTGACAATAA
This sequence comes from Cepaea nemoralis, assembly GCA_014155875.1. Lineage (NCBI taxonomy): Eukaryota > Metazoa > Mollusca > Gastropoda > Stylommatophora > Helicidae > Cepaea > Cepaea nemoralis. Next base: position 282,584 of record JACEFZ010000379.1, read on the forward strand.
GAATGTTCAGCGGTAGAAGACACAGAGGGAAACAGAGAGAACCAGTGCTGGATGGTCTAAGGCAGTGGATTGGAACAATATCATGAACAGTACTGATTCAGAGCACAAGGACCGAGATAAGTGGAGAGACATGAACGTTTGCGCTATGTGGCAGGGCACACGATGCCTATGGTGACAATTCTAAAAGTGGTTGCAAAACTGGATGTTGATAAATAAATTGAAGCGATGTTCAGTCTGAAGCAGTTGCTAGTTAAAGTCTGTATCCCAAATGAGGTGTACGTTAAGATAATAATCTTTGGCTCTGAGATAGGGTTACCATCAATCATCATTTGCCTGCTCTTATGTTCTCTCTCATATATACATATCGACGTCCAGGCAAGAATGGATTGTGTTGTCTATCTTTATGCGAGGGAAAGTCATTAAGTAACCGGAATGTTAGTATAAAGTGCATGGAAGAGAATGGACAACGGAAAATTGGTTATTAAGTAATATATCATTTAGGGATCGTGAGGATCGAGTATTGTTTGCATGCGCAATAGCGATTACAATATGGCTGTCCAACTGTAGACTTGCACCGTGTAAAAGTGATGCGTTATTCGTGTTTTGTGGTCGGAGAGTGTGAAACTTTGTGAAATCTACAGTAGAGACTGTTGTCAGGGGAGAGTGTATGAATGGGTAGAAATATTTCGAAATGGAAGACAAAACGTCATTGATGAACAATTAGTGTCATGATGACCATATGTTGGAATAACGTCGGTCCTATATTGGTGAGAATATTGATATTTCGAGAATAGGATGATGAAAATATTACTAGTGCTGGATACAGTGACACCCTAGTAAATAAACTCATGATGCATTCGAAACGCAAGGGACTTCTCTCATAAGGAGTATTGTTGTTACACGACAACGTCCACCCTCATACGACTGCGTCAAAGGTGCTCTGTAATTTGAGATCTTTATATATGCAGCATATCGCCCTGACTGGCGCCATCGGACTTCACTTATTTGTACCCCTGAAAGAACATTTGTGTGATCAGAGGTTTACAGACAACCAGGTCATAGAGGTGGTGCAAAACTGGTGTAAGGCCACACTCAGAAAGATTTCATCAGAAGGCGTCAACAAGCTAGTGGAAAGGTAGGCCATTTGTGTTGCCAGACAGAATTCCATGATGAGAAATAAAACCCACACAATTCCTGGTTCGTGCTATCCGTCCAGTTTCTCGGTCGTAATCTGTGGTTTTCTTCGGACTGCAGCAGAAGCAGACGACGGGCGTGTCCTTGTCAAAGACTCAACCGCATCCCCTCCGCCAGGGAGAGCGGTCAATCCTGGAGGGACCAGGAGGAGATACGGTGCCCGAGGCAAGAGCAGGGGAGATGAGGGAATCGTGGAAGGTTAGCCACTCCCTCAGAATACACGCAGGCGGTGTGCAGAGAGTTAGCACTCTAATCACGATACCACCACACCTCATGAAGCCAGAGCACAGTTGAGTAGACACTCAACAGGCCACGTTTTGCCAGCAGCGTGCGATGTGAGGTAACACGCACGAAGGAGAAGGTCACCCCCGCGTGGTGTGTAACCAGGGGAGAGATGTTCGGCAGACGGGAGACTGGACTTGGGGCGTTCACAGTCGTTTAGAATAGCGTTAGGAGTTTTGTGTTCACTCATAGATAGAGTTAGCATAGGGTTAGCAGTTTGTGTTAGATAATTCTGTGGCTGTATATTGTGTAATTGCATTAGCGACTGTTTACCGCTTGTAAGCGAGCCAACGGCAATAAAATGGACCATGCATTTTGCCTCCCACACGACTTGCAAGTTGTCTTGTATGAGTGTGTGAGAAGTACCCGATGATGCCTGTCAGTTAAGTTGTTGACAGGCCAGGGTAATTGTGGTGTCAAGAAGTGGTGCTTGGACGAAAGCGCCAAGCTAATACCCACAGTACCAGGGTAATTGTGGTTGTCAGAAGTGAAGCTTGAATGTAATATTCAAGCTACTCCACTCGTCCACGAGGCTCTAAGACTAGGGTTTAATTTTTGTAGTGACGATGATTTGTGCAGACGAGAGAATTTTGCAAGCTAGAAATGTGCCTATCGTGACGTATTAAACTGTTTAATTGTGTTTATGAAGTATTTATTTAGTGAGATTATGTATTCATCAAAGCTGTAAGTATTAATATTCTTGCTTTCTCATATTTATTTATATATTTACCTTTTTGTTGAGAAATGAGTACCAAAAATGATTCACGGCGGAGCGATATAAAGCTAGCCAACAATATCGATTTTTCATCGCGCTGTGCTGTGACGTCAGATGATTGACAAACAGTCGTCTGGGCTCATTAGCATACAGCAATCGAGTGTGTAGAGAATTTGCTAAACAGCTGCTCGCCTGAATCGGTACGTTATATCATTTATTATTTATTTATTTCAACTACTAAAGGAATATATTTATTTATTTAAACATTATGATGTTATTTTTATTTCTTTAAAAGCAGATATGCATATTTTTGGTCATATTTTCTCTGTGTTTACCGTCACGATGGAACTATTTTTTGGCCAGGCAGATGATACTTGCCTGCACAACACGTACAGAAATTAAATAGATTAGTAACGTAAGGCAATAACTGATAGAGCAAAGACAGGACATTGACATTTAATTTATTTAATACATATTCTAGTTGTTCGTGAATCTGTCTGTCATTGTCTAAGTCATTGTCCGTAGGGGTCTGGGTTAACATATCGTGTAATAGGCCTGATTACTACGGCCCTGCATATCAAAGGGCGAACTACACCTGATTACGGCCCTGTGTACCAAATATAGTTTGCTGGTAACGACACGTGTTTCCACCCTAAAGTACCAAGGTGTCCTGTGGCAACGGAGTTCCGTTCCCCGATCCTCGGGAACGTTAAAGCTGAGTACACTTATATATTTTGGCATGCAATTTGATTAATAGTGCATCTCTTTTTCATCTTTTGAGACACTATTGTATTTTTTGTGCTCTGTTTTTTCAGCATTAAATTTTGCAGGGCACAAGCAAAGAGTACAATTCTTTGCGCTCATTGGCGAACAAACATAACCTATCAAAGAAAAATAAGTAAATAATTAATAAACAACATGTCAACGTTACTTGATTTTATTAAAGAAGGCAAAGCATTAGGACACACGGGAAAAGAATTAGAAAAGTATTCTGATCAAAAATATAAAGAAGCAAAAGATGCGGAGACTGCTGAACGCACACGAAAATGGGATGCTGAGAGAGAGGAACGCACACGAAAATGGGATGCTGAGAGAGAGGAACGCACACGTAAATGGGATGCGGAGAGAGAAGAAGATGAACGAATAAAACAACACGAATTGGAAACTAGACGAAAAGAAATAGAATTAAAACATCAAAAAGATATGACACAACTAGCTGAGATAACAAAACAAAAAGAAAAGGATAATGAGCAACAACAGTTAGAACATGATAAGAAGATTAAACAACAACAGTTAGAACATGAGAAGAAGATGAAACAACTACAGGTAGAAGCTGAGACACGTTTAAAGATGAAACGTATAGAGTTAGACTCACGCGCAGAAATCGCTGCCACTAAATTAAAAAGTCAGCAAGAGGAAAATAAGTTCAAGAAATACAAAAACATTATCAAACCATATTGCAAAGACGATTCAATAGCAGCCTGGACAGATAATGTAGAGTATCAATTTAAATATCACCAAGTTCCTGTAGATATGTGGGCCCCTATTTATATGAAGAATCTAAGTGGTGAGCCCCTTAAAATAATAGAATCTATCCCTAATGAGCTCAAATCTAACTATCAATACATCCGTGACAGGATTATGCAGCACTTTTTACTTGATGCCCCTGGGTATCAGAGTCAGTTCTCAAATTTAAAACCTAAACATAATGAGACATTCATTGATTACGTCTCAAATGTTCAGATGGTACTAAACAGGTGGCTTAAAGCAGCTAACATAGGTAAAGACTTTGATAGATTAAAAAACTTAATAGTTATGGACAAGGTTATATCTACTATACCTTCTCCTTTTGCCAAATTTTTGCAGCAATCAGACATTGAGAACATCGAGCAATTTGAAAAAAAAGGCTCGAAATATTTTTCTGCAAACAGAGATATTTTTAAGACCTCAATTGACTCGGAAATAGTTTCTTGTGTGAAAGACCAACCAAAAAATTATCAGAAGAATAGAAAACCATTTCATAAAATCCACAAGAAAGAAAGTAAAGTATCAAAATGCATCTACTGTCAATTTTTTCATGACACTTCTTCAATGTGTGACAAATCGCCAGATTATCCGGCACATCTGGAAAATGTCATCAAAAAGCAGCAAAGTAAAAGATCTGCACGCAGGCGTGCGATCAAATGTTTTTTTTGTTCCTGTTATGGCCATTATAGTAATAAGTGCCTTGGCCGGCAGCGTATGAAAGCCAGTAATGCCATTTTGATTGACACCTCTTTAGATAGTGGTAGTAAGAATAAATGTGCAGTTGAAAATGAAGGTGAGGTTGAGTGTGCCTTACCTTTCAGCCAAGCTGAAGATGTGTGTGGGGCAAACGATATGTTAAGCTTCGACAGCTGTGAACGATGTCACCAATTCCATACAGACTCAAAACTAGAATGTGGACATACAGTACTATGCTCATCTGAGAGTGTAAACGCAGCAATAGCCTCCAGAGGCAATCTTGTGTTCCACAATGCAGATGGTCAATGATGTAGCATGCCAGTGTTTGCTGGACAGCGGCAGCACCCTTATTGGTCTTCGGAAAGAACTGGTTAATCCGGGTGATTACACAGGTGATACTGTCAAATGCCGTACCTTCTCGGGTAACATTGAAATTTACCCTTTGGCAAAAGCCCATATTGATTCTCCTTTTCTCTCTGGTACCTTTACCTGTGCAATACTGAACAACCCTTGTACTGATTTAATTCTGGGGTGCTTACCCCAACTAAAACATTGTACGATTGATGAAATAGTTGCATGGGAAAAAGTAAATGCAACTATTACAACAGCCAAAACAGACACTTCAAAACATCATAACATATTACAAGATGAGACACTACTGATGCTTTCTACAACCAGCACAGATGACACAAACAAACAGAAACTTTTACACCACCAGAAATCTACTCTTAATGTGTCTCCATACTTAAAATTACTAAAGATCAAAGCCAAAAGTGACCAAAAATGCATCTTGTTTATTTAGACGTAAGAATGGCATTTCAACTACAGGTCATGCTACTGGTAACCATGAACAGGTGTTACCTGAACAACACCGGTTAACTATGCCAAAATATGCACATAAAACACCGGTGACTGGTCATCTTGCATACAACAACACCAGACCAGGTTTTTTCAAGAAGATAAAATTATGTTTTCATAATGTATTTGCGTGTAATGTCTGTCAACAATTGGTACAAAAGTTTAAGGGTAGACATCCTACAACTGAAGTACAACCTTCTATACTGGCTCCCAAGCCATTTGATAGAGGAAGGGTCAGTTCTACCACAAACACACAAACAACGGTGCAAGAACCAGTGATCTTGAACTTGATCAAGACAGATGTAGGCTACTTCCATACCAACGAAATGGCAACGACTATTCAAGGTGGTACATAACCATGGTACATGTTGACTATGAAATATCGATAAACATACACTTAGAGATATTCCATGTCAACATGCGTAAACTTTACTTTTCAAGACAACAGACAGAAGTAGAGACAGACGAACATATTGCAACAACACCAAGTGATCAGACGACAGACATACATAGCGCAACTACACTAGTTAGTGAGACTGGCAAATCCGACGAGGGGCATACATGTAGTGAACTTATAGAATACACATGAATAAATCAGAATACTGATGACTGGACAATACACCTACTGAAACTGAGACATGCCTTTGACAGAGTGCGACTCTTCGGTCTCACTGTCAAACCAAGCAAAGTCAAATTATGCCGAAAATAAATTCATTTTTGGGTCATGTCATTTCTCAAGTCCAACTATAGACTGACCTGAAAATTAGTACCAAAATTATAAATCTGACCATGTCTAACAGAAAGAAACAGGTCAGAAGCCTTTTGGAATTAGTAAATTACTCAAAAATTACAATTCTATATTCCTATGTTTTAAAAGGCATTTGTGAAATGAAATGTGAAAGATGCATTATTAATTTCTGCATTGTCAAAAATGAAAATTCTTTTTTGTAAATATTCCAATCCTCCGCTTGCCTAATCCTAGGCTCGTTTATTATTTTAGGACAGATGCTACCAGTACTAGGCCAATTTTTTGAGGGCATCTTCCACCCGAGTGGCTACGTGAGCCGTAAGATCACACCTGCTGAGTCCAGAGATTGCATATCACAGTTGCAACCCTAAGCGTCATCTATGCAGTGAGAAAGCTCCATCGAGTTCTGACGGATGTTCACTGCATTGTCCAGACCGACAACTCCCCGATCACGGTCACAGAAAGTGGTGTGCATCAAAATGACCGGATATACAGGTGGTCACTAATTTTACCATCTGAGGTAATAATACCTGAAATCCCACATAATAATGTAGAGTGATAGTTAGTACATGAATACAGTACAATATGCTATGTAAAATAGGTTACATATACACCCATGGTGTGCTTAAGAGTGTACCAAGTACAACGAACTATCATGTGTCCGTAGACATTAACTGGAGAACTGTGCTACAGAACTTGGATACTACCGTGTGAATCAGGACAGCTCATTTCCAACTAAGCTCCAGTCCGGTGTATCATTTGTGTGAAATGTAGAAAACAGTGTCAGAACAGTGCTTAATTTCAGACACATAAAGACTAAGCTACGACACCAGCGAATCTCTACACGTGCACTACCGATGAACATTATTATGACCGTAAAATGTATTTCAGATACCCAGGCAAATTATGTAGTTATATTGTGCCTATACCAATATTCAAACATGAAGGCAACTACTAACCTGAGAGAACTGAATACTGTGTATATAAACTTAATGTGATATGTAAGATAATATTTTAACATAGTGATAGATGAGAGATAGAATTAGGTAATATAATAAGTCTCATTTACTTTAAATAGTGATAGTTAGTACAGTAATTAACCCATTACTTACTTAAATTAAATTAGAATATTAGTTTAGACATAAGAATAGGTAATTACAAGTTAAATTAAATTTATAAGATGAATAGTACTATTTAGATTGTTATATTTCACTTAGCTTCATGTGAGTTTAGTTTATTCCATCTTAATAAAACCATACCATATTTCAAATACTACCATTTATTAGTATCATCATTTGACATCATAATAGATTAAAAAGAATAGATAAGTTAACATACATCATTTACACCATTTAGATTAAGAATATCACTCATAGAATTCCTTTGTGCATTTAAAAACATTATTTAACATAGTATTTAGAAAAGTACATAAATTGTGGTCACATCATCCAGGTAATTAAGGTACATAACTCATATCACACTAATTACATTTAAATAGTTACATTACATCCCTTAGATTAGATAAACATAACGAGTAGGATAAACAGATAATATAATTAACATAATAGAACTTATGTAACACATTAAATACTTAGTTATAAAAGGAGAATAGTTTATGATAATATAAAATATGATACGTCAGGTTAGTGTAACATATTAAATGATGAGATCAAAGGGACAAGCCATCAACCCTGTCTCGCCCATGTAAATATAATGTACATATATGACTCGTGCAATGACTAGCGCACAGTCATGAGGCTCAATCATCTCAAACTGAGCCAAACGTGTACAGTCTCACTCAAAGGTTTTTAAATAAGCACAAGAATAAGTATGAAGGGTTGAGTGATGTGTGATAGAAGTAAGGGTGAAAGGAGTATGACAGAAGTGTGAAAGTGAGAATGAATGAAAGATAGACGGGAGAGAATGCAAGCAGTCAGCAAATTCTTTTAATATTGGTTTGCGCTAATGTTGGTTTTCGCTAGGGAAATTCTGTTAGTGTGAATGTGTTGTCTGTGATATAGTTTAGAACTTAGAATACAGTATTTTGGGTCTCATAACAATGGAATGTAGTCACGAATTAGTGTTATACACCTGTTTGTGGCCACATTGAACAAAATTATGGCACTCAAAAAACTAACATACATACACAGATAAGTTAGAAATATAGGGTAGAAGTTAGATTAGTAGATTTATTACATCCAAACACGCAAACAACCAGAAAAACAAACATATAAATTGCATACACTATTTGTAGATCAAAGGCAGATAACTTTGGGGCCAGGGGACATAATAGACAACGAAGAACTAAATTAACAGTGAAATGAAGTCTTACGCGCGGAAGCGAAGTAGGTAAAGCCTGTCGCACACACTCTTGTAGAATGGTTGTTAAATATTATATGGGGGACATGAAGCAATTCATGTGTTGACCCTAATAAAGTCAACTTTGTATGGGTAGTAAGTTAATTTACTATGTGAGGGCAGGTCTTATAAGACAACGGTCCGGTTCAGACATACCTCTGATAAATATAATATAGCATGTGAGAAGGGGCTCACGCCAACCAGGCAAGTTTGTGGCGATTGCCAGTAGCCAAGTGAGGCTTTGCTACATTGTGACAATAGTTGTTAATAGTCTATTGGAAAGCCCAGAGCCAGGTTATCTAGAGTCTTTGACAAAAATTAGAGACACTAATTTTTTGTGTAGAAACCTCCTTGCGTCACAACCAATAAGTGAAAGTTGATGACGCAACACAAGAGGGGGCGGGTGTGTGTCAAAGACTCAACCGCATCCCCTCCGCCAGGGAGAGCGGTCAATCCTGGAGGGACCAGGAGGAGATACGGTGCCCGAGGCAAGAGCAGGGGAGATGAGGGAATCGTGGAAGGTTAGCCACTCCCTCAGAATACACGCAGGCGGTGTGCAGAGAGTTAGCACTCTAATCACGATACCACCACACCTCATGAAGCCAGAGCACAGTTGAGTAGACACTCAACAGGCCACGTTTTGCCAGCAGCGTGCGATGTGAGGTAACACGCACGAAGGAGAAGGTCACCCCCGCGTGGTGTGTAACCAGGGGAGAGATGTTCGGCAGACGGGAGACTGGACTTGGGGCGTTCACGTCGTTTAGAATAGCGTTAGGAGTTTTGTGTTCACTCATAGATAGAGTTAGCATAGGGTTAGCAGTTTGTGTTAGATAATTCTGTGGCTGTATATTGTGTAATGCATTAGCGACTGTTTACCGCTTGTAAGCGAGCCAACGGCAATAAAATGGACCATGCATTTTGCCTCCCACACGACTTGCAAGTTGTCTTGTACGAGTGTGTGAGAAGTACCCGATGATGCCTGTCAGTTAAGTTGTTGACAGTCCTCATGTTTTTAAAATTATTTTTTACACGTTTCAGACTGTCCCGTGAATATGGTTAGGGGTTTGGGAAGGGGGTGGGGGGGGGGGAGGAGTGTAACATCATCAACAACAACAACAGCAGCATCAGCAGCAACAACAACAACAACAAAACGGGGGGGGGGGGCTCTTTAAAGAGACGGTGTTGTGGCAAAAGGGTTACAAACGCAATTCGCAGTCCCGATAACCGCGGTCGATACACAACTTCGGGAAATTTGGAAGCGGTCCGCCTTCCACAGGCATACACATATGAGAGCCGGTGGCATTTGGCGTAACCACTGCGCTGGGGAAATTCCCTAGAGTCTCAATATTAAAGGTGGAGATATGGCTGAGACGCTTTTACAGAAGTTTCATTACTGAGACTAGCACCTATACTAGTATAAAGCATGTTATTTTACAATCTTTGTCAGTTGCGGCGGGTCAGAGGTCAGCACGCTGGCCTGCTGACTTGGCATTTTATGTGTGTGAAAGCACATCATTACGACATATTTTCGTTTTTAATTGACATGGTCTTCAAGTTAACCCGGTCTAAAATTGGTACTGGGAAATGCTCGGGGAAGCAAAGCGGCCTATACGAGCCTGATTAAATCACACAAATAGCATGGAATAATTTATGAACGTATGTCGGATACCCAATACGCTTGAAGGCAACAGAAAGGACCTATTATTTTACATTGTTTTGTTGCCAACGGTGTTTCTATGTTATTGTGAATCCTTTCTTCGTGTGGCTTGTCACACAGGACGGAATTAGCCATGAATGGTGACCATTTCTGCCACTGGATTCATCTAAATATCCAGATTCAAGGCTCCCCTTGGAGCAGTAAGACCGAATAATTGAAACACACAGGGGTGTCTTTGGCTAGAGAAGAGTTTCAACTGCTTCATTTCCAAATGTTTCTTAAAATATGTGCTTGTACCCATACATTCATACATACATCCATCCATACATCCATACATCCATCCATCCATCCATCCATCCATCCATCCATCCATCCATCCATCCATCCATCCATCCATTTGTCAATACATTCACACGTACATACATTCCTCCATATATTCACACATACATACGAGGCACGCACGCATGTACTCACGCTCACAGGCGCATGGACGGACGGACGGACTGACGGACGGCCGGTATGCACACTACCCAGTACTTGAATATTGTTCCTATTTACAATGGCCATCTTCGCCTCCTTTTTCTCACGCCATTCACTTCAAATTACGTCATAAAACATAATAGAAGACACACCAAAAGCCGCAGTAAGTGCCTTGGGGCGTAACTTTCTTTACTAAACTTCCCTACAATTCAATTCAAGACCAAACAACAGCATCACGCATCACAAGGAAACACACAGAATTAAGCACTCATCCCTCCCTCATAACCTACACTCAACTTTTCGCCACAGTCACGCCATCCTAACAACAAGAATAGACGTCGTTAGAAACATGCTGTCGATACTCAAAAAGATCTCAACAAAGGACAAACAAAAGGTCGGTTGACTTTCGCTTTCCCATTTAGTTTTCAGTTGAAATGCTTGTCATTGTTTGCATAACGACAATAGACAGTCGGGATATTTAAATATTGAGCACAACCCACTACTGGCAACGCTGATCGTATTCTGGTATGAACCTAAGGCCCATCCACGTCAATATGGATGTTGATATTGTCGGGATATTGATGGAGCGGTGTCTCTGGCAAATAGCTTTGTGTTCAATGGTGGCAAAGAGGTAGAGGGGGTGGGGCTCGATACCACTGGAATACGCGACCACGAAAAGGCCCTCATGGCTTCAGACAGCGGGCGCGTTTGTGTAATGGGTAGAACGTTGTGCTAACAATGGGGTGATTACGGTTGGGTGAAGGTTCACTGTCCGTTTTTAACGTTCGCTACGGGAGGGAAAGAGTGGCCACCCCTCTAGATCTGCCTCTGCCTCTTTCGCCACTGATCTTTCTAGTCGCCTCTCTGTTTTCCAATGCTTCTCATTTCATTACATGACAAAAGAACTATTTTTGCTTTTCTCTCTCTCTCTCTCTCTCTCTCTCTCTCTCTCTCTCTCTCTCTCTCTCTCTCTCTCTCTCTCTCTCTCTCTCTCTCTCTCTCTCTCTCCCCCTCTCACTTTTTTTGCGCTCGCTCTTTCTGAACTCGAGTGTAGTTCATACTTGTAACTAGTGACAAAATACATGCTAGTAGCATTGGACTGAATTTTGCGTGTGGACTACCTTTCCCTATTACCAGTGCCCCTAGCCATCAAGTGAACCCACTCCGACTTCAGAGGTATCCCTTTCTTATAGTTAATATAATTCTATATTCTTATTAGCCCTTTTCAAGCAATTGATTTTAGTTACTCTGGCAGTCCAGGGCATTCCCGACATTCGTACCAGGAAGCGTATCTCCGTTGCTTCCAAGGTTTTCCTAATTTATTCTTTCACCATCCATGATTGACTTTCATGGGGTAAAAGAGATTCTATATATAATGTCACTACTTTCTTCCCTGATGTGCGGAGACTACACCAAGAAATAGCATATTTCGCTATCATCATCATCGAGTACCTTTCCAGCTGGCGTGGACGATCATGCTTCTCCGAAAATTCTGATCTCCGACGTCATGGATCAGTTCGTGTGTTGACTCCCTTCTGTGCCATGACACAAGACTGTCAAGAATCTTCTCCTGTTGTCTTCCTCTATCTTTCTTTCCGCAAATCTTTCCGGTTGTCACAACATGTTCCAGTTTTTGCCTTCTCATAACTTAGTCACAAAAGAATATAACAAGCTCAAACATGTCATATCCCAACAATAGCTTTATCCACCAAGCCACCTGTACTTTTCTCCTCAACGAAGACCCGAGTACAACCCTCATCCGAGTTCAGCATCTATCCGAGTACAGCAGACATCAAAACATTGATCTTGGAGATACGTAAATTCAGAAAAAAACTTAAACCATCCTTGACTGCAAAAATGAACTTCCACTCAACATTGAGTTGTCACAGTGTATTTGAGCAAACACTAATGCAAGTTAATATATAACATCGACAACAAGCAAGAAGGTTTTTACTAGTGATGGGGTCACTGATGTGCACAGCGATATCACAAAGTTTATCAAATGTGAAACCTAGCGAGACCAAACAAGCTGCACAGAAACTTAAAAATATATGAACTGATGCGTTCAAATGTTAAGTTAGAGTTAAAACAAATACAAAAATAAGGTGAATAGATAAGAAGATCGACTTTTTTTTTATTTTGTTCGCTCGCTGTGAACACATGGAGACTGGGTTCTATTCACAGTGAGGAAGATGGATATTCTGGATCCGACTTTGTGTTACCAGGATCCCAGAAGTGGAAGTAAAAATATGTAACAATTTAGACGCCCTGCACATGGCCTATATGCCTCTAAAGAGGGTCTGTCCGAGACAGGCTACTTCTCACCGCAAGAAACAATCAATCCACATGCAACAAAGCTTGAACCTGCATAGAGAGGGTTTGGAAAAACCATTCGTTTCGAACTGTAGTTTCTTTAGTGATCTTACAAACAAGAAGTACAAGGCGATGTTAGAGGAGGGGGAGGAGGAGGAGGAGGAGGAGGGGGAGGAGGAGGAGGAGGAGGAGGAGGAGGATGGATGGATAGCGGAAGCAGGTTCCTTCGTCCATTATATTCTATGAACTGTTCTTTATCATTTAAACTCAAAGGCCGACATTTTCTTCTTTGGTAGTTCAAAACAATGTTTTCCCGTGATGAATTTGAATTTTCCTGACGAGATGCAGCGAAATATGCCAGGCAATAAATCGTGCAATCTATTGTTTGTGTCTTCGTTATTCAAATTCTTTGGCAGTGATTGTGAAATTGCTCATGACAAAGTCCGTATGTTGCTATATCAAAGATTCATGTTCTCAGGTATGTTACCATTTTACTTGAACCCGTGTTATGGTGTTGTGCTACAGCAGGGGTGTCAAAATCAATCGCTCAGGGTGCCAAAACTCAAATCACACTAAGGTTGCGGGCCGAACAAGATAAACATTCAATAAGCCGAAAATTGAACTTTTTAAGCATTGATATAAATTAAAACATAAAATGTTTTAATAATATTTTTAAAAAAAACATCATTGGTATACACATTCTCACTCTTATGTCAATTTGTGGGACGCAGAGGTGTTTCCAAGGCACCAGGGCCGGGTTATATACTGGCCAAGATCTATTGACGCGTCCTCGTCGAGCGTCCTGGGCAACAGGTCCCTTTGGGGTCCTGGCTAAAGTCAGTAGGATCGCCGATTCCTCCGAAGTCGGAGAGTGTCTGCCTGTACGGCGAGGAACCACCAGTCTGCACACCAATAAGCCAGACATGGGACAACGGATACTCACGCAAAACTCAGGTCCTGTATGACATCACACTGATGTTGGACAACAGGATGCCTTCATCCGACATACAGGACTTCGCGTTGGAGCTCATGCCAACGAACACAAGCAAGCAAGCAAGCATGTCAATTTGTCAGAGCACGATGTTTGGCATCTTTTCTTGGCTACAAGTTCTTATATGTTTGGAGTAATGTTCTTTGTCATCGAGATTCTCATGATGGACTGCAAGTGTTCATCAGCAAATGGATTACGAAACAGCTCGAAATTACTTTTCTGTGTTTCAAAGTCACTAAAGGGCCGTGCGAACTCGGCGCGGAGTAAGCTAAGATTTTCAGCAAAGTGTGCATTGGGAAACACCATAGCGTTGACTTGGTTTAACATTGCCTGGCAACAAGAAAAGTGAGACAAGTTGCATTGGTGCATTTGTGTCTCCCATGAGCGCAGCTTCACTTGAAATGCCTTCACTGCATCATGCATATCGGTGATAAAGTGATCCCATCCTGGAGCTGCAGGTTCAAGTCGAGATGAGTGGTTATATCTGACAGAAACGCCAACTCACATTTCCATTTATTATGACGAAAACCTGTGAAATTTTTCCTTTACTGTCCATAAATTGACAGATTTCCTCGATCACCTGGAAAAATCTACTGAGATCTTTTCCCCGACTTAGCCACCGCACCTCTGTATGATAAGGCATGTCGGCGAACGCTGACTCTATTTCCTGCAAAAAGCTGAAATTTGAGATAATTTAAACCTCTGGCTCTGATAAAGTTGACGGTTTGTGTTACAATCCTTATAAAAACCTTCCATGTTGAGAACATTACCACACAGCGATATTTGGTGTATGATGCTGTGATATGCTATCAATTCACCAGTACAGTTCTCCCGCATCTTTAACCGCATTCTTCCAACTAGTCCTCTTTTTTCGCCACACATCGCCGGAGCTCCATCTGTTGTCAGTCCAACGAGTTTGTCCCAAGGCAGGTTCTTGTTGATTAGACTTTAACATACGTTGTCAATAATGTCTTTTCCTGTCGTTGTCCTTGCATGGATTTAATGTTCAATATTTCTTCTGTAACATTCGAACTGGAGTCCACTCCACGGATGAAGATGGTAAGCTGTGCAGTGTCAGTCGTGTCATTACTTTAATCAACAGCAACCGAGAATGCAACAAAGTCTTGCTTTTTTCGATCAGCTGTGTTTTTGCATCATTGGCCATCTCACAAACCCGATCAATAACCGTATTTCTGCTAAGGTTTACCTTTGCAAACATCTGCTTTTTGTCTGAACACAAGACGTCACACACTTTCATCATGCAGCGTTTCAGAAACTTTCCTTCTGTAAATGGTCGGCCTGATTTTGTGATCTCCTCCGCCACAATAAAACTTGCTTTCACATCAACCTCAGTTTGTGATTTTACTTTGGTGAAAAACATCTGCTCTGATGTTAGATGCCCCTTCAATTCTTCTACCTTCTGTAGCTTCTGCTCTGCATTCAGGCTGTTTAACTTGTCTTGGTGTTTAGTCTCATAGTGCGGTCTCAGATTATATTCTTTGATCACAGCCACATTATCTCCACAAATTAGACACAGATTTACCGCCAATATCAGTAAACATATATTCAGCCTCCCAGCGGCTTTGAAAAGCTCTGTTTTCAGAATCAGTTTTTCTCTTGGTCATTTAAAAGGCTAGCTTTGATTTTTAATAACAGATTGTGCATCTACCGACATAAGCTTGATTGATATCACTGATCAGGTTAGCCACAATTTTTATTTTCGCTTATTCTGATCGAAGCGAGTACGCTCTCAAGTAGCTTATCATTCGGCAAGGATGCTAATTAGGGAATTTGATTTGCACTTTATATCGTGGCCATTGAAAAAATAGTTTTGCCTAAAATCCTATCTCGGGCGGGATATATTTGTACGTCGGTTGAGGCCTCTCGGGCCTGGTATGATTGTACATCGGTTCTGATATGGCCCGCGGGCCATGAGTTTGACACAAGTGCGCTTAAGGTTCTTGATATTGTTTAACTTCTCCATTGCTTTGAGCATCCTCTCTCTCTCTCTCTCTCTCTCTCTCTCTCTCTCTCTCTCTCTCTCTCTCTCTCTCTCTCTCTCTTCTTTCTCTCTAGTTCTCTCTCTTTCTCTCTTTCTCTCTCTTTCTTGCTCTATCTTTCTATCTGCATCTTTTTTCTTTCAATCTTCCTCTCTCTCTTCCTACTTCTATATTTATCTATCCCCCCTTTCTCTCTGCCTCTTTCTTTCTTTCTCCGTCTATCTCTTTCTCCCCATATATATATATATATATATATATATATATATATATATATATATATATATATATATATATATATATATATATACTAGCTGACCCGGCCCGGCTTCGCCCAGGCCCTGGAGGGGATCTATCTATCTATCAGTCTGTCTGTCTGCTTGTTTGTCTGTCTGTCTGTCTGGCTGACCCGGCCCGGCTTCACCCAGTCCCTGGTGGGGAGCATCTCATTTAATTCATATAAGTAGTCATATAAGCTCTCCCGTTCCCGACTATCTGTCTGTCTGTCTGTCTGTCTGTCTGACCCGGCTTCACCCAGTCCCTGGTGGGGAGCATCTCATTTAATTCATATACGTAGTCATATAACCTCTCCCGTTCCCGACTATCTGTTTGTCTGTCTATCTGTCTGTCTGTCTGTCCCGGTTTCACCTAGTCCCTGGTGGGGAGCATCTCATTTAATTCATATACGTAGTCATATAAGCTCTCCCGTTCCCGACTGTCTGTTTATCTGTCTGTCTGTCTGACCCGGCCCGGCTTCACCCAGTCCCTGGTGGGGAGCATGTCATTTAATTCATATAAGTAGTCAAATAAGCTTCCGTTCCCGACTATCTGTCTGTCTGTCTATCTATCTGACCCGGCTTGGTTTCGCCCAGCTCCTGGCGCACAGTAACTTAAAAGAATGTCCTTCCACACACCATTCATTATTTTTAATGAAAACAGTTTTTAATCACCGACATGACAGTTGATAAGTTCTGTAAGCAGAAAAAGATGGGTTACAATGTTATGCATTATGCATTATTTTTATGCAAACTTTGAAAATGCCTTAAAGATTATATTATTATTTATTATAACTCACATGCCTGAAAATAACTATAGACAAAGAGTTTAACAATAGTGCAAGTAAGTCCAACAATATGACTATAAATATATAGAAATGTTATTAAAAGTTATGCCCCTTGAAATAACTTTTCTAGAGTGAAGTCCCCCTGCTATATAGAACATTATATAATGAAAATGAAAAAGTAAATGTTATTAAATAAGTAGAAGATTTTACATTAAGAAATTATTATAGTCGGTTGCACAGGAATGAAAGGAAGACGTGTAGAAAATTTCATCTCAATCGGATGTACCGTTATCGAACGCATCCAATACATAAATACCCACAAACACACAAACACACACTCTGTTTATATATATATATATATATATATATATATATATATATATATATATATATATATATATATATATATATATATATATATATATATATATATATATATATATATATATACCGGTCCCCCTGGCCTAGTGGTTAGCTACTTTCTCCGTAGTCCCGTATACTCTCGTGGGTAACGTGACGACGGCGAGAATTGATAGCGGTTCTAAACGCGTTGGTAACTTACTGGGTATGTGAACCGGTCGCTCAGAAAAGCAATGGCAAACTACTGAGCGTAATCTTGCCAAGAAATCAAAAATCAGCTGAAAGATGCTGATGTTGACAGTGATGTCCTGTAAAGGATATGCAAACATTTTGTATATATCTTCTTCTTCTTCAGCGTTCCGAGCCATTAAAGTTCTTTGCTGTAGATACAATCTCTCTCCATTCGTCTCTCTGGTTGACCTTCTCTTGCCAGTCGTTTATTCCAAGTGCTTGTAGGTCTGTATATATATTATCTCTCCACCGTCTTCTTGGTCTACCTCCGGGTCTACGGTCATTTATTTTCTGAATGTAAGCGAGTTTTGTTTCCCTATTATCTTCCATTCTTTCTATATGCCCCAGCCATTGTAGTCTATTAGCCTTCATGATACCAGTGATTAGCGGGGACTTAAACAGATCATAAATGTCTTTGTTACTTCTTCTTTTCCACTCTCCACTTTGTGTATCCCTAATGGGTCCAAAGATGCGTCTTAAAACTTTGTTCTCAAAGGTTTGTAGCAAGGCTTCGTCTCCTTTCGTTGTACTCCAGGTTTCAGAGCCATACAGCACAATTGGTCTGATCAATGTTTTGTATATTGTGATCTTGGTGTTACGAGATAGCGCCTTTGATTTTAGTAGATGTTGCAGTGCATAGTATATCTTATTTCCAGAATTGATTCTAGTTTGTATTTCTTCCCTTATGATGTTGGAGCAGTTGGGCTTTTTACTTTAAGTGAGTCAATATTTCCAATGTCTTTTGTTCATTTTCCCTTATAATATCTATATCATCTGCATAACCAAGCAGATTGGATGTTCCTCCAATATCACATTCCTCCTTTACCCTCCTTACAACTTTCTCTAGAGCCAGATTGAATAGTAGCGGCGATAGTGTTTCAAGCCAGATGTTATTTGGAAAGGGTCTGATTTCCTGCCTTTATATGTTACTATATTATAAGTATCTTCCATGCATAGTCTGGTCATGTTGATTAACTTCCTTGGTATTCCAAATTCCTGCATAGCATTCCATAAACTATTCCTATGCACGCTATCATAAGCCTTTTTAAAATCCACAAAAATGTTATGGAGATCTCTTTTATGTTCCCAATTTTTATCGGCTATTTGTCGTAAGATAAATATCTGATCTATTATTGATCTGTTTTGTCTAAAACCCGCCTGGTAGTCACCTAATATGTATTCTGAATATGGTTTTAGTCTATTTAGTTATACTGCGGATAGTATCTTATAGCTTATGGACAGTAGTGATATTCCTCTATAATTTTCACACTGGAACCTGTCTCCATATATATATATGCAAATTTACAGGTGCAGTTTCCACGTCAATGGCAAATGGATTACGTCAATTTGTCAGAGCACGATGTTTGGCATCTTTCTCTCTATATCTTGCTAGAAAACACAAGAATGCGGACTTGGTAATGATGTTATAGTCACTCTTGGAAGACACAAAGATCCAATGGCGGCGGGTTTAGAGCACACCTCGCCAGAAGGTTGGAAGTGGGTCTAATCCTCAGACACGGCGTTGTTTATGTCTTATCTTCAAGCCCAAGCAACAAACCCAACAACTTATCAAGTAGCCAAGCAACCAACCCAACAATTTACCAAGTAGCCAAGCAACCAACCCAACAACTTACCAAGTAGCCAAGCAACCAACCCATCACCTTACAAATTAGCAAAGCAACCTACCCAACAACTTACCAAGTAGCCAAGCAACCAACCCAACAACTTACCAATTAGCAAAGCAACAAACCCAACAACTTACCAAGTAGCCAAGCAACCAACCCATCAACTTACCAAGTAGCCAAGCAACAAACCCAACAACTTACCAAGTAGCCAAGCAAACAACCCAACAACTTACCAAGTAGCCAAGCAACCAATCCAACAATTTACCAACTAGCCAAGCAAACAACCCAACAACTTATCAAGTAGTCAAGCAACCATCCCAACAACTTACCAAGTAGCCAAGCAACCAACCCAACAACTTACCAAGTAGGCAAGCAACCAATCCAACAACTAACAAAGTAGCCAAGCAATAAACTAATCTACTAAACAAGTAGCCAAGCAATCAAAAAACCAAGTACCCAAGCAATCAAATAATCAAATTATCAAGTAGCCAAGCAACCAACTCAACAACTAAGCAAGTAGCCAAGAAATCAACTAATCAATTAATCAAGTAGCCAGCAATAAACAAAGCAACCAACTAGTCAACTAAGCAAGTAGCCAAGCAACCAACTAATCAACTCACCAAGTAGCCAAGCAACCAACCCAACAACTAAGCAAGTAGCCAAGCAATCAACTAATCAATTAATCAAGTAGCCAGCAATCAACAATGCAACCAACCAATCAACAAAGCAACCAACCAATCAACTAAGCAAGTAGCCAACAACCAATCAATCAACTAAAGTAGCGAAGCGATTAACCAATCAACTAACGAAGTAGCCAAGTAACCAACAAACGTAGCAATCAACAAACCATACCATTCTTCATATTTCTGTTTACAGGACAGAGACCGAACCATATGGGTACAAACTACATGCAATGAAATTGGCTCCTTGGATTTGTTGAAGTAAAGACTATTGCAAGGGTATGAACCCGACCACTATTTCAGCAATCAGGCACGCAAACCAATATGCCACCACAACCCCCATACATTAAACCACGTTATAAAATTATGGTTCCGTCGCCCTGCCACTGAGTTGAGTTGAGTGTGTGGAGCGACACTGTGAGCTGTGGATTTTGTGTGGAGTGCTTTTACACTTGTCCGCAATTGTTTGTAGCATCAACTGCTTGTTCAGAAAAATGGCGGCCGGACGATCGCTGACCTATTTGGGTTGCCTTATGCAGTAATGTTTGGCTACTGGTATTCTAGTGATTGTCGCTTCCGTCGACTATGAACTGTATTTATAGTGGCGCATTTTTGTGTTGGCATTCTGGCATTGGCATTATAAATAGTATACTTGTTCGGGCTGCTGGTTTGTCGAGACGCCTGTCTGTTCTACTTTTCACGTGGGACAGTGAGGAGCATTTTGTGTGATATTCAATGACACAGGACCGTAGCATAATGGGGCGACCCGTTGCGTGGAAGTTGGGACCGCGACTAATTAACTAACATTATAAATTTGCACAGCCATTCTAATCTATATTTACATGAATATTTCTGATACACGATTATGTAATCTTTTCGCTTACTCGTCAGTTTTCCTTATTCCACCGCTATGGTTAATCTTTAGCTATTCTGTGTTTATTACTGAGGCAGTGTCGATACATGTGGTATGTTGTTTTTATCTCTTATCCTTCAACACCTTGTTCGTAGGATAAACATTATTACTCCCGCCTCAGTTAGAAGCATCCCTCTTGGGTAATACGTCAATGACAGACTAGATGCAAGATCACGAATTCGTTCACATAGATTTATTGTTATAAATCTTCTGGAAATGTCTTACATCACGATTGTCTCAGAAATGACACAATTCATTCATTCATTCATTCATTCATTCATTCATTCATTCATTCATTCAATAGCATGTCGTTTGCAGAACCTCACTCCCATAACAACCTTCCGGAAAACTTCTCGGCCATAAGCAAGACGTCCCACGTCCGATACACCCATATGGAGATCATCCGCCACATCCTGCACCCATTTTCTCTTTGGTCTTCCTCTTCCTCTCTTCCCGGGCATATACCCATGCATTATTGTTCTCTCCAAGCTTTCATGACGTTTCAAGTGACCAAAATATTTAAATTTTCTTTGTTTTTACGTCTTTAGCTGCCAACTTTCTTCAATATTCAGCTCTTAATGACACGCCTAATTATGTAAATAATTGCTGCGTGGCCTTTACAGGACGTTGCGAGCATTCCCAGAAATCCGGCCGCCTTCCTTTCCCAGTATATTTCCTGGTACACATTATAGGCTGTGATAACTTGAAGTGTACTTTTCTGTACGTAGAAACATCACGTCATACAGAGTGACCAAAAAAAAAAAAAACCAGCTCATAAAAAGTCTATTAAATCCTTCAAAGGTCAAGCAAAGTTCTTGAAATTTTGTGAAGTTAAACTTCAGTCTGTGTTCAATCATTTCTAAAAGTTTCAATTACCTCGGTCGCTTTGCATGAAAGGTATCTTCTTTCCAAAATATGCTCCAAATGTACACTTGTATACGTTGCACTAAATTGTCATTTACACCACCGCATTCCTCTGTGGGGATTTCCCTGATCTTTGCTGTGCTTACTGCCTTCAGTTCATCAATCGTTTGAAGGTTGTCCTGGTACACATTATCCTTGAGATAACCCCAACGGATACACACCTAGGGGTTTCAAGTCAGGTGAATGTGTTGCCCACTCCAAGTCACACTTCATGCTGATCAGTCTCCCCTGAAATCGCTCTCTCAGCCAGGCTAGAGAGTTGTTTGATGTGTGTGGGGTGGCCCCCGTCTTGCTGGAACCACCGTTAATCTCTATGCAATCCTCTGCGTCGTCCCAATGATGCCCAAACCTTTAAGAACACGATGGTCCCTTTTTTTTGGGGGGGGGGGGGGGGGGTCCTCACCGTGTACTTTAGACACAATAACCTGCCGCAGGGGTCGCCGTGGCCATGTGGTGTAGCCGTCTGCCTCATTCTCACAAGTTCGTGGGTTCGTTTTCGGATCCTACCCGGGAAAGTAGACCCGGTCAACAAATGCCCGCAAAAGTCGGATGTGTCGGCCTAAGGGCTCAAGAACGCAGCTCTGCTGTAAACAAGCACAACGCAATCACGTCCGATTAAACTCTCCGGTTGAACGCAGACAAAGAAGAAGTTTTCGGATCCCGTCATTGGATTCTCGAATGCAAGGTTTTTGTTTTTTTCCCGAGACCCCCGAAGGTCGTCGTCTGGGGCTTCGGATTTCGTGCGCTGTCATTCTGTTTCTGCAGGCGGTTATCCCACCTACCGAGACTGAGCTATACAGGATACAATCCACTGTGCTGGTGTGGAGGTAGCGGGTTCAATCCTTTGAGCGGTCAGTTTGGCTAAAACGTTGACTTCTCGCCCTTGACTTGGGGACGTTAATTACAAGTACCTCAAAAGTCAGAGTGGGTTCGCCTGATGGCGAGAAACAACAGTAATAAGGAAAGCTAATCCACACGCAAAACTCAGTCCAGTGCACTAGATGAATTAGCACGTGTTTAGACAAAGCTTGAGTTCAAAGCGAGCTGACAAAAAGAAAAGTTAATCCTCTTACTTATTAACGTTATATTTTGTTTACTCTGAAATATCTAAACACATCAGTTCATTTTTATTTATTTATTTTTCTTTTCTTCGTTACTTTGCATTTGTTTCGTCGCGCTAGGCTTCACATTTGATAAAATTTGTGATATCGCAGTGCACACCAGTGCCCGCGGGTCTCCGTCAGTAGTAAAATCCTTCTTGCTTGTAGTTGATTCTATATACTAATTTGCATTAGGGTTTGCTTAAGTACACGATTGTCTGTGTCAACTCAATATTGAGTGTAATTTCATTTTTGCAATCAAAGATTGTTTCAGTTTGCTCCGAATTGCGTATCTTCAAGATCAATGTATGAAAGAATGTTGCACTGAGATGAATGTTGTAATGGGATGAATGATGTACTGTAATGAATGTTCTACTGTGATGAATGTTGTACTGGGATGGATGTTGTACTGTAATGAATGTTGGACTGGGATGAATGGTGTACAAAGACGAATATTGCACCGGGATAAATGTTATACAGGGATGAATGTTGTACAAGGGTGAATGTTGTACTGGGATGAATGTTGTACTGGGATGAATGTTGTACTCGGGATGAATGTTGTACTCGGGATGAATGTTGTACTCGGATGGATGTTTGTACTCGGATGAATATTGTACTCGGATGAATGTTAAACTCGGATGAATGTTGTACTCGGGATGAATGTTGTACTGGGATGAATGTTGTACTGGAATGAATGTTGTACTGGAATGAATGGTGTACAGAGATGAATGTTGTACAGGGATCAATTTTATACAGGGATAATTGTTGTGCATGGATGAATGTTGTACAGGGATGAATTTTGTACTGGGATGAATGTTGTACTGGATGAATGTTGTACTGGGATGAATGTTATACTCGGGTCTTCGTTGAGGAGAAAAATGCGGGTGGTCTCGTGGATGGAGCTGTCGTTGGGATGTAAAGTATATGAGTTTGTCGTGTTCTGTATGATGTTTGATATGTTAGGTGGGTGGGTGGGTGGATGGAAGGATGAATGCATGGATTGATGGGTGGGTGGTTAGGTGGATGGATGGATGGATGAGTGGGTGCGTGGATTGATGGAAGGTTGAATAGATGGGTTTTTGGATGGATGGGAAGGCGGGTGGGTGGATGGATGAATGGATGGATGGATGGGTGGATGGATGCATGGGTGGATGAGTGGGTGGATGGATGGGTGGGTGGATGGATGGATGGATGGGCGTGTGGATGTGTGGGTGGATGAGTGGCTGAATGGATGGGTGGATAGGTGGGTGAGTGGATGGATGGATAGGTGGAGGGTTGGTGCGTAGATGTTGATGATTGGCTGACTGGTTGTCTCCTTGATTGGTTGATTGATTTACTTATTGTCTGACTGGTAAGCTTTTTAGCTGGTTGATTGTTGGTTGGTTGTGAATTGTCGGGTTGTGAATTATCTGGTTGTAAATTATCTGGTTGTGGATTCTTTGGTTCTGAATTCTCTGGTTGTGAATTATGTTGTGGTGAAATCCCTGAGTGTTAACTCCTAATTCCTATGCATTGCATTCAGGCAGACTACATCGCCCACTGAATCTGATTGGTCTATACAAAAATGGGTCAAGGAACATTTACCCAATGCGCATTGAGACTTGTGAACGAATTCTTTATTTTCAATATAGCGCGGAATCCTGGACAATGAACGAGCAGATTTTTATTGTTTTGGTTCGCATATCCATTACAGCGCATCGCTGTCAACATCAGCATCTTTCAGCTGATTGTTGATTTCTTGGCAAGATTACGCTCAGTAGTTTGCCATTGCTTTCTGAGCGAGCGGCTCACATACCCCGTAACTTACCGACGCGGAGAGAACTGCCACCGATTCTCGCGCACGTCACATTACTCACGAGAGTATACGGAATTATGGAGAAAGTCGCTAACTCCTAGGCCAGGGAGACCGGCGAAGCAATTATAAAGTTAAATAGACGCCCCAGTGATGTGCATAGACCGAAGAATATGTCGTATTTCATTGAAACAAAACCAATTAAATACGGCGGTTCTAGAAAAAAACAAACTGAGAATGAAAAGAGAGTTGATGAAAGAAATAAAAATTAGTAGAGGCAAGTGAAATATCATGGCCACGTTAAAATAAGAAACACCTATAGAAACCTTAAGGAGGGTAAGGTTGAAGGCAAGCGAGCCAGAGGTAGACAACGATACAAGTGGGAAGATAACATCAAGAGATGGACGAACAGCAATCTGACAGAATGTACAGTCAAGGCGAGAGACAGACAGTGTTGGAGATCCATTGCAGCTTACCTTCATTGTGAAGACGGCACCTGATTGATTGACTTACTTACGTAATGAGAATGGATAGTAAACAATATACACAAAAAGCTAGGTAACCTGGAATATATTAGATCGGAAGAAGTTGCGAATGCAGTTTATAATCCCGCATACCGCGTTCGAAACACAGCTGTGGGGGATTTGGAAGCAGACCGAATTACGTTGGTTTATATACAGTGTTAACGCGTGCCGGTCGTTCAGAAAGCAACGGCAAACTACTGAACGTAAATTTGCCCAAGAATCACAAACAAGCAACAACAAAAAATGCTGGAGTTTGCTTGCTTGCTTGCTTGTGTTCGTTGGCTTGAGCTCCAACGCGAAGTCCTGTATATCGGATGAAAGCATCCTGTTGTCCAACATTAGTGTAATATCATACAGGACCTGAGGTTTGCGTGAGTATCCGTTGTCCCATGTCTAGCTTATTGGTGTGCAGACTGGTGATTCCTCGCCGTACAGGCAGACACTCTCCGGCTTCGGAGAAATCGGCGATCCTACTCCGAAGGAACCTGTTGCCCAGGACGCTCGACGAGGACGTGTCAACAGGTCTTGGCCAGTATATAACCCGGCCCTGGTGCCTTGGAAACACCTCTGCGTCCCAATGCTGGAGTTGACTGTTACGTCCCGTAAAGGGTATGCTTTTTTTAACTTTTAACTTTTTTTAAACTTTTTTTTAAACTTTAACTTTTAACTTCGTCATACCTTTACACCTGTATGGGCGTAACTTACCTTCACAAATATACCAACAGGTGCTCTATGACCTCGGTTAGACAAACCTGTTCACCTTGACCTACTTTACCCTCCCATCACCCATCTTGTGGCCACTGGACTATTAGTATTAGATGTGGGGTCGGCAACATACAGCCTCAGGGCACGGAAAACATGCCCTTGTGTGTGTGTGTGTGTGTGTGTGTGTGTGTGTGTGTGTGTGTGTGTGCGTGCATACATTACCCTCCCACCTGTCATGTTAGGACAGTTGTCCTGGGTGTCGCCTGTCAAAGTCAACCAGGGAACGGAGAGTTTATGCACAGGTAACATGTCTTGACTGACAGGTAACAATAGTTGACGTAACCGGGCTGTTTAGAACTAGGAGGGCAGGTAGGCAGGCAGGTGGGTAGACAGGTAGGTAAGTAAGTTAGTAGGTGGTTAGGTAGTTATGTAGGTAAGTCAGTTTAGCCTGGATAGGTAGAGAAGTCGTTAGGTGGATGTTAGGTAGGTAGGTTTGTAGGTAGGTAGGTAGGTAGGTAAGACAGACTGGGAGGGCGCGTGGTGGTTGATAATATGTAAAGTATGTTAGGTAGGTAGGCAAGAAGGTTAGTAGATAGATATGTGGATAGAAAGGTGGGCAGGTAGGAAGGTAGGCAAACAAGAACGTTGGAAGATAGTAAGGTAGGTAGGTAGCTAGCTAGCTAGCTAGCTAGACAGGAAGGTTGGTAAATGTATATGTGGGTAGGCAGGAAAGTTGGTAGATAGATATTAGATAGGCGGGCAGGTAGGTAGGCAGAACGGTTGGTAGATAGGTAGGCAGGTAGGAAAGCTGGTAGATAGATATGTAGGAAGGTTTTTAGATAGGTATGAAAGTAGGCAGGCAGGCAGTTGGGTAGGTAGAAAGGTTGGTAGATAGACATGCAGACAGGTAGGTAGACAGATAGGTAGGTAGGAAGGTAGGTAGGGGCATATATTTAACGTTATCGCCTGGAGTGAACTGATGTGGCAAGCTATATTGGTTGTTTAGCCCAGGAACAAAACACCTTATTAAGACATCATTATCATCATCATCATCATCATCAGCATTATCATTATCATCGCCATTGCCATCATCATCATCATTATCAGCATCATCATCGTCATCATCATCATCATCATCATTACCATCAGCATCATTATCTCCCACTTCTGCCATCAAGCATCATGGGAAGGTATAGCTGGCGCTCCAGTGCCCTATGGACGGTACTATATAGTATAATTCTATGTGACTGTATGATGTCTTTTCTGTCGTCAATCAATTTCCTTCTTGCACGTCCTCTTGCTCCCGCAGTAGATCTTTAATAACATAGCGCCAGTGCTGATAGTTAATGGTGTTGAATTCTAACGAGATGGCCAAACCATTCAATCTTCTGTCTTTCAATATATGTAGCACAATATGTTGATCCCACTGTCTGTCTGATAACATCATTTCTTATTTAGTCTGGGATAGTTAAGTTGACAGCTCTCCTCAAGCATCTCATTTCGCAGATGTTGATTTAGCGTAGGATTGATGTGGATACTGTCCAAGTTTGACATTGGTAGTATAGGGTTGGTGTGAATATGTTATTTATTATCTGTCGTTTTGCGGATATAGGTATGTTTGGATGTTTCATTATGGGTGATATATAAACGCACTTGCGTTTTGTCATCTGATTTAGATTTCTCT
>JACEFZ010000379.1:315000-328044 GCA_014155875.1 Cepaea nemoralis
GCGTTATTGTTATCATTTACATAACAAATGTTAGTTGTGTATCCTTTACAGGACATCACCGTTAACCCCAGCATTTTTGGATACTTGTGATTTCTTCGCAAGTTTACCTTCTGTAGTTTCCTATTACTTTCTGAAAGATCGGCAATCGTAACATTGTATGAAAATCAGCGCAAGGCGGCCTGCATCCAAACAGCCCGCAGCTGTGTTTCGAACGCGGTATGCGGGATTACGGATCGCGGTCGTAGAACCTTCACCGCAGAACCGGTGTCACTTGCACACGTGTGGTGAAACACAACCAGGTCAGATTGCTGATCTTATCAAGTGCGTAACGTATTGCATGTATTCATATAGTAACAAAGATACATCATTATTGTCAACATTTTATCATCATCATCATCACCATCATCATCATCATCATCATCATCATCATCATCATCATCATCATCATTCTCCTCTTTCTCCTCCTCCCCCTCCCCCTCCTCCTCCTTCTTCTTCTTCTTCTTCTTCTTCTTCTTCTTCTTCTTCTTCTTCTTCTTCTTCTTCTCCTCCTCATACTCCTCCTCCTCATCATCATCATCCGCCTTCTCCTCCTTCTTCTTCTGCTGCTGCTGCTGCTGCTGAGAATGAGACCACTTAAATAACCGTTGCCACTGTTACTACCCTGTATACACCCCATACCCCGACAGACCGAAAACCCGTAAATCCCGCTTTTCTTTAAGATGTGATCTGAGTCTCAAGGAACTTAGTCAGGGGACAGTATTTATGATTTACCCCATGACAATATTTTAGACACACTAATTTGGTGAGTTGCATCCCTTCTATACTTAACGTTTTCATCAGAAACGGTTGCTGCCAGCATGTTGGTTGGAAGTCAGCTGCAGGCGGTGTCGAAATTGATCCCTTTGCGTTGATTTTTCACAATGTTATGAGTGTCGGACCCTTTAGAAAGCGTTGGAAAACTACTGAACATAAAATTGCTTAGAAAATTATAAATAGCGACAAAGTGATGGGGTTGACTGCGACGTGCTGTAAAGGACATGAAGCTAAGTGCATAGGTAAGGATGGCTTACACTTAACAGTTGCGGATGCTCGTCTGATCAAGTGTGTGAGGTATGAAATAAATGCATAGAATGACTAAAATATAACGTAATCATTATCACAATTTTATCATCACAATTCTTTCTTTCTTTCTTTCTTTCTTTCTTTCTTTCTTTCTTTCTTTCTTTCTTTTTCTTTCTTCTCCGCCTCCTCCTTGTTTTGTTTTAAAACTTCCTCATCCTTATACTTGTTTTCTTCTTCTTCTTCTTCTTCTTCTTCTTCTTCTCTTCTTCTTCTTCTTCTTCTTCTTCTTCCTGAGAGAGAGAGAGAGAGAGAGAGAGAGAGAGAGAGAGAGAGAGAGAGAGAGAGAGAGAGAGAGAGAGAGAGAGAGAGAGAGAGAGAGAGAGAGAGACCGTATGTATGTATGAATAAGTGAAATTTTGTTATTGAGTTTGTGATTGTGAATATATGTGTATGCGAATGAGTGTGTATTTATATGTAATTGAGTGGATGTATAACAGATGAGAGTTTGTGGAAATGATGTAAATATACGTATGCTGGTATGTATGTATGTGTTTATGCATGTGTCAGTCAGCATGTCTCATAACATGGTAATGTGAATTTTTTATGTTTACAACATTCATTTAACAATGTTTTGTTTTATATATTTGAGTGTAACATGAGCAACAGATAACTGATGAACGAAATATGAGTGATTGGAAGGGCCGAATGTAATATTGGCATGCGTGCCCAATTTGTGACCTTGGGAAAATAAAGTCCATTCGTTCGTTCGTTTGTTCATTCGTTTGTTTGTTCGTTCGTTCGTTCATTTGTTCGTTTGTTCGTTCGTTCGTTCGTTCGTTCTTCTTCTTCTTCTTCTTCTTCTTCTTCTTCTTCTTCTTCTTCTTCTTCTTCTTCTTCTTCTTCTTCTTCTTCTGCTACTGCTATTGCTACTACTACTGCAGCTGTCGCTGATGCCTCTCATGCCATCATTATCTCCCAAAATGGTATAACTAAGATGTTAATGTTTAAACGTGTTTTAAACTTCTCGGGCTTTTGCCACAAGATAGTGT
Source organism: Cepaea nemoralis (assembly GCA_014155875.1). NCBI lineage: Eukaryota > Metazoa > Mollusca > Gastropoda > Stylommatophora > Helicidae > Cepaea > Cepaea nemoralis. The sequence continues at coordinate 317,112 of JACEFZ010000379.1, forward strand.
GTCTTGTCTCTCAGTGTCGTCGTGTGTTTGTCAGTCAGTCTATGTTGTATTTACAATATGGTTGAAATTGATTACATATAGCAGTCGGAGTTTTTTCTTCCTATTCCAGTTTCTCTGTGTATCTGATGACCCGCTCATCTATCCGTCCGCCTGCCTACCTGTCTGTCTATCTGTCTGTCTGTCTGTCTGTCTGTCTGTCTGTCTGTCTGTCTGTCTGTCTGTCTGTCTGTCTGTCTGTCTGTCTGTCTGTCTGTCTGTCTATAACTCTGTTTTCCTGGTTATTTAATTAACTGTCAGTGTGTCTGGTCAAGCGGCTTGGCTGGGATCCGAGCTTCCTTTCCGGAGACCTAGGTTCGAATCTTCGGTAAGGTGAAAGATTTTTTTTTCTGTCAGGGTCAAAAAGAAAGATTTAACCTGCACAGTTTGCGGTGACTGCCTATACCGATGAGGCCTTAATTCTTCAGGTTCAAGTGCCTCCTGTTCTACACCGCAGGATACTATTGACAACTGTTATAGCCACACATATGTTTATCTATCACTCTCTGTGTGCTATTTGTAAAACTCTTTTTCAGTCTATTAAATCTGTGCTATTTGAACATCTGTGTTCCGGTCTTATCAAACCTATATGCTATTTGAACATTTCTATTTCATTATATCAAATCTCTGTGCTATTTGATCATCTCTATTCCAGTCTATCGCGTCTCTTTGCTATTTAAACATCTCTATTTGAGTCTATAAAATCTATGTGCTATTCGAACACCTCTATTCAAGTCTATCACATCTTTATGCTATTTGAATGTCTGTATTGCAGTCTATAAAATCGCTGTGCTATTTTACAATCTCTGATCCAGTCTATCAAATCTCTGTGCTATTTGAACAGCTCTATTCCAGTCTCTTACATCTATGTGGTATTTGAACAGCTCTATTCCAGTCTATAAAATCGCTGTGCTATTTGAACAGCTCTATTCCAGTCTATCAAACATATGTGCTGTTTGGACACCTCTATTCCAGTCTATCAAATTCAAATTGTCTGTCTATTTTAACGAACAGACACAGATGCTCTACTGCAGTAAAATCTATCAACGTTCAGAACAAGTTGTGAGAGTTATCTTCTCGGAAATCTGACACTCTCCACTCAAATTACGCGCCAGAACTACGAACTGATAGTCTGTCCCCGGCTCAAGTCTCTCCACCTGGTGCTCCTCCGCTTCCCGGATTTGTTCCCCTCGCCAGACAAAGTCTCCGCCGTCTTGTCTGTGGAGGATGAAGTGGGACACGCCCTGGGATCTAGTGACCCACCTGGGACTTGGACACAAGATGGTGACAGAGGTCGCTGAAGCTCGGCATAAATTCTTCATAATGGCGGGAACTGGAGACAGAACATGCAGTTCTTATTATACCGTTGTCTGCTATAGAATATCCTCAATAATAATAATAATAATAATAATAATAATAATAATAATAATAATAATAATAATAATAATAATAATAATAATGTTGCCGGTCTCCGTGCTTAAAGGCTTGAGAACGCGGTTCGTGAGCCGCTTACCAGGCGTTCGAAACTCAGCTGCGACCGATTTGTGCAGCAGACCGTGTCGCGGTGTGCCGGTCGTTCAGAAAGCAAAGGCAAACTACTGAACGTAAAGCTTGCCTAGTACATCAACGGCAGCTGAAAAATGCTGGTGTTGACTGCAACGTCCTGTAGTGGATATGCAACATAAAATAAAAAATAATAATAAAGTTAGTTGTATATCGTTTACACGACAGTTAACACTATCATATTTGTGATTTCTTGGCAAGTTTACGCTCAGATGCTTGCCAATGCTTTCTGAGCAGCAGACGTTTATACCATTGTATGAAAACAAACGTAAGACAGTCCAAATCGCCCGTAGCTGTTTCCAACGTGGTGTGTGGGATTGCGAATTACGTTGGCAATGCTTTCGCCAGTAGCCGGGTCCTCAATAAAGGAATATAATTATCATAATAATATACATTACCAGCTGGTGTTGGCGCTCATCTTTCGCCACAGATCTGGGATCTTGGTGTTCTTGGTCAACTTCAAAACAATGTATTACCTTAGTGAATGTAAACACAGACGCCACAAACAATATACGAGGGCGAGTCAATATGTAACTCATACAGTTCTGTGGGATGGCAGGTAAATGTAGTTAATGTTTTCTACAGGTGTCATTAGGTGACAGCAACATCGAACTTTATATTCCCGTTCGTCAGGTGGCGCTACGTGTCTCATGCGCATGCGCAGCGCATAAACAAAATGGCGACTGTACTTATGGAGTGTACAACCAAAGGGCAACGTGCTGTTGTGCGTTTTATTTTTGTGGGCAAAAGGACTGCCTGCAAAGGACATTCATAAGGAAATGCTTCCTGTTTATGCTGACAAATGTTTGTCCCGTAAAGCAGTGCATTGCTGAGAAAATTTTTCTCAAGGACGCTCTAGAATTGTTGATGAAATCCGATCTGGTCGTCCTGTTGAGATTGCAACAGAAGCATCCGTGCAGCGGGTGGAGGAGATGATTAGAGGTGACAGGCGAGTAACGTCCACCTTACAGCCCCGACTTAGCCCCTAGCGATTTCCACCTTTTCGGTCCACTGAAAACCCACTTTGGCAGGAGACATTTCACGAATGACGCCGAAGTCAAAACGTGGTTTAGAAAACAGAGCACGCAGTTCTATGCGGCCAGTTTAAGAGGACTGATAAAACTATGGGATAAATGCATCAAGGTTGGTGGAAATTATGTTGGGAAATAAAGGGGCAATGTATGTATAAAAATAAACTGGTTTCAAGTTGTTATCATATTTATTAATTTTTCTACAGCCATTTGTGACTTAATTATTGACTACCCCTCATAATTCACGATTTATGTCTTGGCATATTTTACTGAGAAACATCTAATGGCTGCAGAAATGTGGTTTGCGAGGAGAATGCAAAGAATACCATAGACAGACAGAAACACCAATGAACAAATCCTTCAAGAAACAAATGAAGATCGTAAACTGATTAGAGTCATTAGACGTAGACAGTCAAAATTGGATGGGTATGTTATGAGAAGAAATGAATTGGAGAACTTGGTGACGACTGGCAAGATTGAGGGGAAGAGACCAAGGGGAAGAAAGAGAAGTAAATACCCGGATAGCTTGGCCACGTGGCATGGTCCAGACAGGAACACAGAGCTGATCCACGACTCTAGTGATTGAGTGAGATGGCAGAACATAACCGCCCACGCTTATCGGCATGGCACATGATGAATGGATGGAAAGATCATCAGAAATTAGTGATTAGTAAAAATCATCAGAAATTAGTGATTGGTAAAGATCATCAGACATTAGTGATTAGTAAAGGTCATCACTATTGCACTCCAAGCAGTTCAGCAGGTTCTGATAGCTTCTCTATCTCCGCCAGTCTATATAGGCTGAAGATCCAGTTCCGTGTTGATTAACCAAAGACCTTGTGCCCTTGAGTTATGTCTAGCGGATCCCCGCTTCACTCCCATCTCCTTCAAGCTGGACAAGGAAGCAGATTCTCAAGCGTCCTTAAGGTCGTCTGTTTGCCCTGCACTTCTTATGGCTTTGATGATATTCCACAAGGTACGTGAGGAACAAAATGAGATGAGATGAGATGTTGAGATGTCTGGCTCATTCCACTGCCCTTCCCTCCTAGATCATCGCTATGTCCGCCAAACGATCAATTTGTTCGTTGCCTTTCACGCGTGAGTGTCCCGGCACATCGATGACAGCTTTCTGGTACTAATTGTGATGTGCTTAGTGAATCCAGGCACTCGTGTCGTAGGAGGTCAATCGGGACCTTCTGGAGCATTGAAGAGACAGAGATGAATAATTTAGGGGAAAATGGAGTGAGTTGCGAGATTAGAAACAGTTACGACGGTTTGGCTTGAGGTGGTCGACGGCTTATGCTTCAATAAGAAAAAAGTGGATAGTAGAAGACAATGAGTCTTTGTTACTTTCTTGACCTTGGGGTTTCTCCGGCTATGTTCATCCTTATTGAACCACAACATCTAGTATTAGAATGGAGGGAAAGGAGGTCACGGCGGCATTCCGCTGGATGGAGGACAAACAGCTCGCGCTGTCTTGATTGTAACGGACTCACAAAGTATGATGAAAAAGGTGAAGACAGGTATGCTTGGGGCTGAGTGACAGGGTTCAGTTCAACAATAAAAAAGAGATCATCTGTTCGATTTTTTCTCCTCAGGACATGCAGGTGTGGTATGAAACGAGCATGAGGACAGATCTGCTGGGTCTGTACCTCTTGGTGGGGTTCTGGTGCATGATAAGGCAGGTGTGGTGGGGTTCCTTTGAAATTGTGTGTATAGTGCAGAAGAACAGCTAGACCATCACTTCTTAGAGAGAATGGTGCTGCAGGGAGTGACCAGAAGATCTCACCAACACTCAACACGCCCAGGGAAAGACCAGACGGACGCATAATCAGACTGCTACTGCTACCAAAAGTATTGGGCCCCATCGCCTGCTGTTGCAGATGAGGACGGAACACGTATGGGAATGTCCTGAGTGTTATAGTGTCGGTTCATGACCCATCCTTATTGTGTAACACAAACAGTGACACTCACCAGGGACCACACAATGACGTTGGCTGAGGGTCCTACAATTGACAAGATCACTGACAGGACTCCGCCCAGCTCTATTCACTGCGCATGCGCTGAAATAGTAATTCGTGCTATCTGAAAGTCCTTCAACAAGCACAAATGTCACTTTTTTCAACATTGGTCTTGAGTTGATAGGCCACTTGACATTGTGATTTTTCTGTAAAAAGACATTACTAATAAATATAACGAATTAGCGTGAGGAATTTGTCAGTATATTCAAACAATAAAACAACACTTTACAAAATGATTTTACAATGATTTACAAATCATAACTGAACACAAGTGTATTGTCTGGCACTCACAGAAGTAGAAGCAAGTAGTAAAGCTAGAGGACGAACTAATAAACATAAATATTGAAAGTTATAGTTACCAGAAAGTTGTCAGAAAGCAATGGCAAACTACTGAACGTAAACTTGCCCAGGAATCACGAACAGCCAGTAAATATTGGTTGTTGACTGCTACACCCTGTAAAGGATATGCAACTAACTTATAGTTACCGACCGGTATTCAAACCTGTCACCTCGAAGGGTTCGAGTCCCGGTCGGTAATTTCAATGTGTATGTTGTCTGGTTCGTCCACAAGTGCTTTCATTCAATCTGCTGAGTAGATAGGAGCCCATATTTCTTTTAAATTAGTTGCATATTATTTGCATGTCGTAGTAGTCAACCCCAGCATTTTTTGGGCTGTTCGTGATTCCTAAGCAAGTTTACGTTCAGTAGTTTGCTATTGCTTTCTGAACGACCGGCACTCATACCGTTTCGTACAAAACCAACGCAAGGCTACTGGTTCCAAATCATTCGTAGCTGTGTTTCGAAATTGGTATGTGGGATTTCGAACTTCGTCTGTAACCTCTTCGCCACGGATCTGGCTCCATATCTCTACTTGAAGTTTGAAAGAAGTGTTTAAAATGCCAGGGGTTGACGTCATCGCTCGGGCTGTTTCCGAAATGGCTCGGCCTCTGTCTGCAGGGAGTCCTACCGACAGCTGCTTATTCTCAGCAGCAGAAGAAGACGGAGGAGAAGAAGGAGAAGTTGGTGGTGGAGGAGGGGATATATCTAGAGAGATTAACAACACATTAAAAATAAGAATTCTCAAATGTTATGTGTATTCAACACTACTAATATGGTGCGGAAGCCTGGACAATGAACAAGCAACCAGGAAGTCGAATATAGGTCGTGGAGATGTGAATATAGAGACGAATATGTCATATTTCACGGAAACATAAACAATCCAATACAGACGTTCTAGAAAAACTGAATGAAAATAGATTTGATAAAAGAAAATAAAAGAGGCAAGGAAAATATTTTGCAAAATTAAAAAACATAAGAGTTTTATTAAAACTATACTGGAGGGTAAGGCTGAGGGCCAGCAAGCAAGACGTAGACATAGATACGAGTGGGAAGATAACATGGACGAATACTGGTCTGACAGAATGTACAATCAAGGCGAGTGGCTGATAGTCTTGGGGATCCAATGCAGCCAACGTTCTTTGTGGTTTTTAAAAAAAATTAGTTGCATATCCTTTACAGTCGCAGTCAATCCCAGCAATATTTGGCTGTTTGTGATATTTTGGCAAGTTTACGTTCAGTGGTTTGCCATTGCTTTTTGAACAACCGGCACCTATACCATTTTATTAACAAAAATCCCAGCGCATGGTCGTCTGCTGCCAAATCGCCCACAGCTGCGTTTCGAAATAGGTATGTGGAATTAAGAACTGCGTCCTAATTTATTCATTTAAAAATAACCAGGTGTGAATTTAAGTGTGAATTTATATCCAATTCATGCTATCCACTAGTTAACAACAATGGTTGTCAGATGAACGAAGAAGAAACTATTATCAAAACCCCATAGTGTACCATTTATCCAGCTCAGTCAAAAGTGTGATTCTTGATTCACACCTTTTTTTCACCCTAATTGTGTCCTAAAGTAAGGTAGATAAACATGCATTCTTCCTAAAAGTGCCCTAATGTAAGATAGACACATCTACATTCTTCCTAAAAGTGCCCTAATGTAAGATAGACACATCTACATTCTTCCTAAAAGTGCCCTAATGTAAGATAGATACAACTGTATTCACCCTCATGTTTCGATGCATCTCTTCTTCAGAAAAGTACGTGATTTCGTAACTGTTTATTTCATCACAGGATGGTGGTGGGCATATTACCAAGGCAACCAAGTTGTTACTTCTACTAGATCGATGAAGGTCAATGATTGGTTGGCTTGGTACTGAAACAACGCAAAATATTAGAAAATATATTACCATATCATCGTCTTTATCACCAGCAACATAACCATCATCATTAAAATATTATCACAATCATCACTGTCAACAAAATCATCACCGTCATCATCACCATCATCATTACAACATTATCACAATTAACGTTATCATCACCAACATCGCCGTTATCATCACTATCATCATTACAACATTATCACAATCATCACCACCATTATCATCATCATCATCATCATCATCATCATTACCATCATAATCGCCATAATCATAATCACCACCACCATCATAATTATTACCACCGTCATTACCATTACTGTTATCATCACCATCATCATCAACATCATCTTAACCATCAAATAATTATCACCATCATCATCATCACCATCCTCCAGTAGCCTACGGAACACCCTTGGGCAAGATGGAGTACCCGTTTAGCCTTCCGAACAGGGTTACCTGGAGCCATGTGTGCAGGTGATGCATGAAGCAGGAGGGCAGCCGAAAAATAGTTATAGATTATGGTCTCCAGCTTCACGACAGTAGGCAGAGGATCTCTTTCTTGGGGAGACGATGGCTACGGTCATCGACCAGTATGGTCACTGCTAAGAAGGAAAGCAATGGCAAACTACCTTCTTTACAGATGCCAAGAAAATTATGTTTTGTGGTCTCATCGAAAATCAGAGAATCCGCGTGATCTACGACTCTGGTGTTCGAGTGAGATGGCAGAACATGACCGCCCACGCTTACTGGCATGGCACATGATGATGATGATGATGATGATGATGATGATGGTGATGATGATGACTCTCACCACCATTATCATCATCACCATTGTCATCATCACTATTATCATCATCACTATCATCATCATGCCGGTCTCCCTGGCCAAGGCGTTAGCGACTTTCTCCGTAATTCAGTATACTCTCGTGAGTGACGTGACGTGCGCGAGCATCTGTTGCGGTTCTCACCGCGTCAGTAACTTACGGGGTATGTGAACCGGTCGCTTAGAAAGCAATGGCAAACTACTGAGAATAATCTTGCCAAGAAAGCAACAATCAGCTGAAAGATGCTGATGTTGACAGCGATGTCCTGTAAAGGATATGCGAAAAAACAACAACAACAACAACAAACAAACATCATCATTATCATTACCAAACGTTCGTAGAACTGTTTAACCTGCACATTGTCGCTACCACTGCTAGTAAATATTACGAAAAGTAGGACTATTGCGACTGATGCTGATAATATCACTGCTGTTGCTTCTACTTCTTCTTCCTCCTCTTTCTTTTCCTATTTCTTCCTTCTCTTTCTTCTCCTCCTTCTTCCTCCTCCTCTTCTGTTCATATTCTTCTTCTTCTGGCTCATCCTCTGCCTCATCCTCTTCCCCCTTATCCTATTCTACCTCTTTCGCCTTCACCATCTCTTCCTCATCCTCCTACCTCTTTCTCTTCCTCTGTTCTTCAACTTCTAGGGAATAATAATAATAACAATAATAATAGTAATCAGGACCTGGAGAAGTATAAGAAGAAGAAGAAGAAGAAGAAGAAGAAGAAGAAGAAGAAGAAGAAGAAGAAGAAGGTGGAGGAGGAGGAGGAGGAGTGGCAGAAGGTGACGAGGAGGAGTAGGGAGGAGGAGTAAACATACTTGTTAGACAAGTGTTGTCCCTTTGTTCCGCTCTTTGGTTTGTGAGTTGAGTAGATCGTATCCTGGAGTCAAAGGTCATCAGGTAAAGGTTACACTTTAGCAGAACAGCAGACAACTTTCAAAAGAAGGCAATACAATTCATGTCCTTTACAGGACGTTGCAACTAACCCCCATTAAGAGGACGTCGCAATCAATCTAACTTTATACGACGGTTATTTATTGTCTGTGATTTACTAGGCATGTTTGATTTCATTAGTTTGTAATTTCTTTCTGAACGATCTACGCAACATGCGATCGAAAATAACGCAATGCGAGGCGTGTTAAAATCGCATCAAAAGGCTATAGTGTTGGAGAACCATTGCAGCTAACCTTCATTGTGGAGATGGCACCTGATTGATTGACATAAAAGTCAGAGTAAGGCAGGGTTGTGTACTGTCACTCCTATCAACTCGTTCAGTGAAATGACAGTGAGATCCATACGAGATATACCAGGAATATCAGTTGCTGAGTATAATGTAAACATGTGTTATGTTGATGGCATGGTTTTGGTCGCTGAAAATGAAACGCAATTACTAGAAATGATGGAACTGCAACGGAAAGGCAATACAAAGGGCTTAGCCTAAATGACAGAAAAACAGAACTAAAGGTATGGAAGGAATTATATATCTTTCTAAGTGAAATATTAAAGTAAATAGAACTAATCTTAAACCACTTAAAGTATGTAAGTAATTCGTCATCATCATTTACCAGTGTGTGCGGTCATATTTCTCACTCGATCACCAGAGTCGGGGATCAGCTCTGTGTTCTTGTCTCTACCATACCATGTGGCCAAACCTCCAGTATTTACCTCTCTGTCTTACTCTTGTTCTTTCTCCCTCGATCTTGTCAGTTGTCACCAAGTTCTCCAATATATTTCTTCTCATAACGTGTCAAACAAATTATGACTGTCTACGTCTAATTTCTCTAATCAGTTTACGGCTTTCGTTTGTGTCTTGTAGGACTTAGTCATTGGTTTTCTGTCTGTCCATGGTATTCTTTGCATTTATTTATGTGGTTGGGGGTGGGTGGAGGATGTATTAATGTCCAATGTAGATTAGCTGAAGTTAATAACAGAATTTCATAACATCAAGAATATTCTGTGCAATATACGTACTTGTGTCAATCGAGATGAGGAGAGTTCTTAAGAACTATGCAGAGTCAATCCTGGTGTATGGTAGTGAATACTGGACACTTAGCAGGCAAGTGTGGAAATAAGGAGATATTATGTGGAAATAGGGAGAAATTATGTGGAAATAGGGATAAATTATGTGGAAATAGGGATAAATTATGTAGAAATAGGGAGAAATTATGTGGAAATAGGGAGAAATTATGTGGAAATAGGGAGAAATTATGTGGAAATAGGGAGAAATTATGTGGAAATAGTGATGAACTATGTGGAAATAGTGATGAACTGTGCAGAAATAGGGAGGAATTATGTGGAAGCTATATAGATGTAGTTTTATAGTTTGAAATCACACAGAGCAGACTGAAGACCCCTTCCCTGTGTCGTGTCCTCCTTTAAAGTGTCGTCCCTGGAGTGAGGAGATCCGACACCCACATTATAATATTATTTTTTTTCCCCCTCAATATTCTGGAGAATCCACCAGCTTCCGTCCAACACACTCCATCAGCCTATGGACACCTTTTCCTATCACTCTCACACTGTCGTACTGTGCCCCCTTCTCATACTTCCCCAACGCAACATACTCAACAACTCTTGCTTCTAGAAATTAATAAAGATTAATTTATTAAAATAAAAGTGTAACGTGTATGAGACGTGTATGCGAAGAAAATGTGTGACGTGTTCTATAAAGTGTGTAGACTCTGTCTCTCAGACATCAACTCAGTCAGCTGATCACAGCAAAGATAGACCACAGCACGTTACGTCAGAACAAGTACGTCTCACCCGTTGCCGGAACCATCTTGCCGGATAATGCTTTGCCTCTGTAGACCTCTGGTAATCCAATTTCATGAACATCCGAAACAGACACCGGTGGTATTAAGAGTTAATCAGGGACCGGTTGCACTCTACACAATGTCCGTTCCTAATGTTCCTAAACAAACTGCACAAGTCTTTTGCAGTGTGTACGCAGTTAGTTAGTTAGTTAGTTAGTCGACAGATCATCCTCGTTGCACATCGAACCATTCAGTCCATAAGTGCTAATTACTAATGTTAATTGTTACTGTACTAAATCCTCACTCGTGTCTATCTAGCCTCAAGTATAATGTCTTGTGTTCTATTACACGAGATTATATAACACTAGGTAACTATTAGACTGTTCTCATTTAGTTACTACTGTCTGATGCTGGTGGTGCATCAGTAATCATCACTATCTTTGGTGAATCAACTTCCTTCTAGCGTAGTTACGTTTCT
>JACEFZ010000380.1:0-46460 GCA_014155875.1 Cepaea nemoralis
ATTGGTACACTTTTCCCGCTGTTCGAAGCTCAACTACTATCCCACCAAAAACATTTTCGGCCCTTGTTTTTTAAAGGTAAGTCCCCTTTCACTCTAAACTCTTTCTCCCCCAAACCTCTGAAGAGGGTGTAAATCAAAATGGCTTTACGGGTTTTCATACGCTCCCGGGCCCAAAGGGGCATTATTACAATAAGGGGCCTTTAACGGGAAAAAAAAAACATTTGATTGCACGCCTGATGATTTTTTACTTTGCTGTTTTTTTGATCACATTTTAAAGATGCGCCGGATTTTTTGGGGGATTTGTCACACATAGCATAATTTCCCAGTAAAAGGTGAAAAGGGAAACATTTTTCCATTTTCCTATTTTTTCTTATGGGATTTCGGGAAAAGGTTTCCTATTACTTTGGTATTTTTTTATTTTGGGCCCTTTGACGAAGGAAACTATTTCAGAGCCCTTTGAGGTTTTAAAACCCACCCTCTCTTTTTAAAAAAAAAAATTGCGGACCCTTTCTTTTAAAACGCTCTATGTTTTCAAGGGTCTGACGGCCCCCAAAAAATTTGGGAAAAACGGGAAAAGGAAATGGTGGTTTAAAACCCTTATCCATGAAATTAAATTTTTTTTAAAATCTATTAAAAAAAAGTCTTTTCCTATGTTTAGCTGTTTTAAAGCCCCCCTTTTTTGGGTACCCCTTTTGTACTTTGAAACAAATAAATAAAGGTTTCACTGGGTTTTGGGTTTTAGTTTTGAGAAACTGAACTTGATACCCATGGGCACAAGAAAAAAGTCGGGCAAAATCCTACCCGGGATGTTTTGGGATAGCTAGATCTAAGTTTCCTTTTGGGTATATTTTCTATATTTTTTGGGGGCGCCCCCACTGAATTTTTTTTTAAAAATTGGGGGGCCCACTTCAAATTTAAACCCTTGGGGTTTTTAAAATTGATACTACTTTCTTTTCCCTGTGATATTGAGCCCTTCTTTACAAAAATGGTTTGATAATATTTTTTTTATTTTTTGGGAACCTTTTTTTCTTCTTGTTGACTTTTAATTTTAGTGGAAAGAGGGGTTTTTTATTTTGGGGAGTCTACCCCCATGTTTTTCATTTTTAAAATTGTGTCTCTGATTCTACTTGAATTTGTTTTTCTTTAACTCTTGTCATTTCATCTATCTCTTTTTGTTTTAGATCTCTCTCTTGATCTATTTGCTTTTGCTTTAGATCTAATTCCCTTTGTTTTAATTCTATTTCTTTCTGTTTTATCTCCTTCTCATGTTCTAACTGCTGTTGTTTAACTGTCTTATCATGTTCTAGCTGTTGTTGTTTTAATTGTATTTGATGTTGTCTTTCTTCTTCTCTTTCTCGTGCGCGTTCATCCCTCTCCGCATTCTCTTTTCGTGTTTGTTCTTCTTTTGCTTTTTTAAATTTCTGATCTGCATATTGTTGTAGTTCTTTTCCTGTTAATTCTAGTTCTTTGCCTGTTTTTATGAAATCTGATAAAGTTGCCATCTTACTTTAGTACTTGGCTAACAGTGATAGGCAATGATGACTTTAATCAGTTATTTATCTTTGATATTTTATGTTTGTTCTTATCTGATCACTATCAGTTGTGCTTTCTGGTTATACCCTGCCCAGATTTATCTTGCAGAAAAACAGAGTATACAAATATGTCAATGCGTTACAAGCTGAAAAAGAGATGCACTATTAATCAAGTTGCATGCCAAAATATATAAGTGTACTCAGCTTTAACGTTCCCGAGGATCGGGGAACGGAACTCCGTTGCCACAGGTCACCTTGGTACTTTCGGGTGGAGGCACGTGTCGTTACCAGCAAACTATATTTGGTACACAGGGCCGTAATCAGGTGTAGTTCGCCCTTTGATATGCAGGGCCGTAGTAATCAGGCCTATTACACGATATGTTAACTCAGACCCCTACGGACAATGACTTAGACAATGACAGACAGATTCACGAACAACTAGAATATGTATTAAATAAATTAAATGTCAATGTCCTGTCTTTGTTCTATCCGTTATTGCCTTATGTTACTACTCTATTTAATTTCTGTAAGTGTTGTGCAGGCAAGTATCATCTGCCTGGCCAAAAAATAGTTCCATCGTGACGGTAAACACAGGGAAAATATGACCAAAAATATGCATATCTGCTTTTAAAGAAATAAAAATAACGTCATAATGTTTAAATAAATAAATCTATTCCTTTAGTAGTTGAAATAAATAAATAATAAATGATATAACGTACCGATTCAGGCGAGCAGCTGTTTAGCAATTCTCTATACACTCGATTGCTGTATGCTAATGAGCCCAGACGACTGTTTGTCAATCATCTGACGTCACAGCACAGCGCGAATGAAAAATCGATATTGTCGGCTGGCTTTGTATCGCTCCGCCGTGAATCATTTTTGGTACTCATTTCTCACCAAAAAGGTAAATATGTAAATAAATATAAGAAAACAAGAATATTAATACTTACAGCTTTGATGAATACATACTTTGACTAAATAAATATTTCATAAACACAATTAAACAGTTTAATACGTCACGATAGGCACATTTCTAGCTTGCAAAATTTCTCTCGTCTGCACAAATCACCGTCACTACACAAATTAAACCCTAGTCTAGAGCCTCGTGGACGATTGGAGTAGCTTGAATATTACATTCAAGCTTCACTTCTGACAACCACAATTACCCTTTACTGTGGGTATTAGCTTGGCGCTTTCTTCCAAGCACCACTTTCTGACACCACAATTACCCTGGCCTGTCAACAACTTAACTGACAGGCATCATCGGGTACTTCTCACACACCCATACAAGATAACTTGCAAGTCGTGTGGGAGGCAAAATGCATGGTCCATTTTATTGCCGTTGGCTCGCTTACAAGCGGTAAACAGTCGCTAATGCAATACACAATATACAGCCACAGAATTATCTAACACAAACTGCTAACCCTATGCTAACTCTATCTACTAGTGAACACAAAACTCCTAACGTTATTCTAAACGATGTGAACGCCCCAAGTCCAGTCTCCCGTCTGCCGAACATCTCTCCCGTGGTTACACACCACACGGGGTGACCTTCTCCTTCGTGCGTGTTACCTCACATCGCACGCTGCTGGCAAAACGTGGCCTGTTGAGTGTCTACTCAACTGTGCTCTGGCTTCATGAGGTGTGGTGGTATCGTGATTAGAGTGCTAACTCTCTGCACACCGCCTGCGTGTATCATGAGGGAGTGGCTAACCTTCCACTATTCCCTCATCTCCCCTGCTCTTGCCTCGGGCACCGCATCTCCTCCTGGTCCCTCCAGGATTGACCGCTCTCCCTGGCGGAGGGGATGTGGTCGAGTCTTTGACAATACGCTATGCAGATGACACAGTATTGATGGCGGATAATTCAACAGACCTACAACAATTATTAGATGTTGTAGTAACAGAGAGTGCAAGGAAAGGACTCTCCTTGAATATCAAGAAAACAGTAACAATGGTAATATCAAAGAAAATGGTGACACCAAAATGTGACATAGAAATAGAAGGGAAAATCCTTAACCAAGTTGATAATTTTAGATACCTAGGGGCATTTATAACATCAGATGGAAGATGTACAACAGAGATTAGGAGCAGAATAGGGCAGGCAAAAGCCGCATTTCAGAAAATGAAGAGTATCTTATGCAATAAGTCACTATCACTGAATGTAAGAAAGAGAGTGCTGAAATGCTATGTAGAACCAGTTTTGCTGTATGGCAGTGAATCTTGGAATGTAAATGAACAAATTAAGAAGAATTAGAAGCAACAGAGATGTGGTTCCTGAGACGAATGTTGCGAATTCCTTGGACTGCCAGAGTAACTAACGACGACTGCCTGAAACAGGCTAATGAAACTAGAACATTATATACAACAATAAGACAGAGACAAACAGCTTTCCTCGGTTATGTGATGAGAAGAGAGGCATTGGAGAACATCGTAACAACTGGAAAGATCGAGGGGAAGAGAGGCAGAGGTAGACCAAGAGAAGTGATGCTGGATGGATTGAGACGGTGGCATGGAGGAATATCAGCAGCAGAGTTGATCCAGAAAACCAAAGCCCGAGATCTATGGAGAGCCATGAACGCCTACGCCAGCCGGCACGGCACTTGATGATGATGATCATGATTGCTTCTCTCCAGGCTTGTGGAACACTGCCTAAGGTCCAACTGTTATTGAAGATCTGCAACAGCTTTGCTTTGGCCTCTGTTCCTAGGTTCCTGATAATTTCATTGGAGATACCATCAGCTCCTGGTGACTTTCTCATTTTCAGTTTTGATATGGTTAGCTCCAGTTCGCTGATTGTGATGGGTGCCTCCAGAACCTCATGTACTATTTCCTTCTGTCCTGTATGTTGCCGTTTCTCTCGAATCTCTTGTTGTTTCTCTTGACTAATTTTGATATTGTTATCTTGTGCGAATGAGTCCGCAAAATGGTCAGCTGCTTGCTTTCTTGTTAAGATGTTTCCATCTTTATGTAGTGCAATTTTTGAGTTTCTCCCTGTGCCCTCATCGTTAAGTTGTTTTATTAGCTTCCACAATTTCCTTGTGTCTCTTTCAAAGTTCAGAGACTCTGTTTTTTCCTGCCAGCTTTTCCGTCTAGCCTGCAGCTTGGCCCTTTGAAATTTGGCTTTTGCATGCTGGAATTTATTGTGGTGCTCTTGGCTGGGTGTGGCCTCTGCTTGCTTTCTACATACTTCCACATCATTATGCAACTGTTCCAGTTCACTACTCCAGTAGGGGTTTATATTGTTTACGGGCTCCTCTTGGTACTGTTTCTCGCGCTGCCTGTAGTATGCTTTTCCCAAACTCTTCAACTACTTTATTTATGTCTTTCTCAGTGTTCATGTTTCTAACCAGTATGCTGGTGCTATTCTTGTACATTGCCCAGTCTGCTTTCTTGTAGTTCCACCTCGAGAGGGTGCTGCTTTCACTTACAAGCTCATTTTCTACAGTTAGAAAGACTGGCCGATGGTCGCTGCCACCAAGTTGTTTCCCAACAATTCGTGTAATGTTCCACTCCAGGTCTGGTGAATGAAAAGCCTGGTTAGGTGTAGTTGTAGAGTGCCATGATCTCGAGTAGAAAGTATGTGGGTCAGACGGCTTGTTAACCAAGATGAATATATTCTCATCCTGCCAGTCTTCCAGTCTCTCTCCTCTCTGGTCCATGTAATCATAGCCCCAACTCTGCGAGTGGCTGTTGAAATGCCACACACAATCATTTTTTCTGTTAATGGTAGTGTGTCCAGTGCCTGTGGGCGGTCACTTGGACAGTAGTAATTGATCAGATGTAGGTCTGTATAGCCTGTTTTAAGTTTAAGTGTCTGATACTCAGCCCCTTCCATATAGACTCCGATTTGGGAAGTAGTGATGTTATTTCTTACAAGGGTCAGTATCCCACCTTTTCGCCTGTCCTTTCGGTCAGATCGGTAACACTGGTAGCCTCTGATTGTGAAGGCTATATTTTCGTTGAGGTGAGTTTCTTGCAAGCAACAGATGCTTACTTTTTCTTGGTCCAGGATGTTTTCTAGTTATATTTTTGTTGTTGTTGCTGACTCCCTCCGCATTCCAATGCATTATTTTAAGTCTTTGTTTAGTATGGCAAGCCGTTCTATTCTCAGGTCCCCTGGCTCCACAGGACATCTGAGAAGGACCTTCAGTAGTTGGGGTTGGACCCTTTCGAGACATAGGGCCCGGCACTGCACCTGCCTGGGGGTCCATAGCAGGGCGAGCACCATAACTTTTAGCAGTAGTCGACATATTCCATTTTGCGTAATTGCGTGGCATCCTGATTTCTGTGGTGCGCCTCCTGGCTGGTTGTCTCCGTCTTCAGCACCTTTCCTTTGCTAGAGCAGACTGTGGTCTCACTCGAGTTTAGATGTGTACACACGCACACACGTGTCTGCACATGCATGTATGTGTATACACATCTATAGCACACTGGTTATTCTCCGGCGCCAGATACTCGCCGTCGCCCCTTCTCCTGTTAGTAGAAACAGTTCCCCCACGTGAAGGCCAGGAATTGGACTTTTGCTGCATAGGTTATGTATTCACGAGCCATTGAGGTATTTAAGCAATGTTGGGCGCTCACCCCAACACTGCCTCCCGGCTACATACAGTGACATTTGGAACCAGTATAATAGTGAACGAAGGGAGCTAAGAGATCACTTCGTCAAAACTGGGACTCCAATGACAATGACGGAGTGCCTACACTCAAACAGCAACCCAGAAATATAGCGGCTGGTCAGATAGTTCATTTGCAGAACAGGGAAGACCACATAACCTCCCTACATTGTATATATTTATATGTTTATTTTATTATTATTTTTTTAAAAATGTATGTGCGTATAATACATATATATCTTCACCAAAAAAAAAAAAAATGCTGAGTCGCGGGGTGAGTGACAGGATGGTGAGTTGGCTTTTACGGAAGGGCTCCTGAACGGGGATGACTGGGAGACCTGGTCGTCTTGTTGTCGCATAACCCATCCACCCACTGACGTAAACAAGAAAGCGAATGTAGAGGAGGACGGGCAGCTGACCGGGGGAACAACTTGAGACTGCACTTAAATTCTCTGCCTTTGCCAATATCGAGTCCTTATGAGGACTGAACGTGACCGGGACCAGCCCCGGTGAGAACAACACAGCATAAGACAGAAGAAAATAACCAGACAGCACAAGAGAACTTTATCCGACAAACAGAGCGGAACCAATAAAACCAGTATAATTAGGACTATTAATCCACACAACCACGAATCTCAACAATAACCGACGCTGAGGAAGCAGGTTTGACGAGACCGAATTTGGAATTTTTGTTTTGAAATTGGAAGTAATGCAAGTTAGCAGATCGCCGACCCCTACTAAGTATACAGATAAATAGCACAACTCAGAAACAAGTTAAAGAATTCAAATATCTTGGAAGTATGTTCACAGAAGATGACAGATTGGACAGAGAAATCGAAATCAGATGTCAAAAAGCTAGTGCACTTACATATCAACTATTACCCTTAATGAAACATTCATATATACCCATGTCCGCAAAACGACAGATAATAAACAGCATATTCACACCAACCCTATGCTACCAATCTCAAACTTGAACTTTATCCAAATCACACTTTCGCAAAATCATCACCTGAGAGATAAGATGCCTGAGGAGAGCTGCCAACTTAACAATCCGAGACCGAGTAAGAAATGCTGTTATCAGACAGACAGTGGGATCAACACCTTGTGCCACATTTATTGAAAGACAGAAGATCAAGTGGTTTGGCCATGTCGTTAGAATGCAACACCAGCAACTACCATCACTGGTCTTAAATCAAAGAGCATCTGCGACGAGACCAAGAGGACGTCCAAGAAGAAAATGGATTGACGACATCAAAGACATTGTACAATCACACGGAATGGCACTATCCAGTGCCGCCCATCCGAGCGCTGGAGCGCAAAATATGCCTCCCCACGACGCTTGACGGCAGAAGTGGAAGATGATGATGATCCTCTCCAATGCTGAATTTCCATATCCATAATTCGTTAATATTCAGCACCAATAGTTGTTTTTTTTTCCTGCTTTAATCGAATGTCCAATTCTTTCCATGCTCTAAAAGCATTTCTGTGATTTATAGGCATTTCGTGCATTGTGAGTGCTCTTATAAGATTTCCTTCCCCAGACTAATAGCAGACGAATTATCAAATAATATACAACAAAAGAGAAAAAAAAAACAAGAAAAAAACAACGGCATCATTTTTAACAGAGTAAATCAGCCAATTTCTCTTAACAACTTCACCATTGCTAAACACTTTCAAATAATGCGAGGGCGAAAATCTACGCCTTCTTTTATTATTAGGAAACTTGATGCATCATATTAGTGTAAGATAAGGCGGACAGATTGACTGGTTCTGCACTGTTATGTGGGGTATTGATGCATGATAAGGCGGACAGATTGACTGGTTCTGCATTGTTATGTGGGGTATTGATGCATGATAAGGCGGACAGGTTGGCTGGTTCTGCATTGTTATGTGGGGTATTGATGCATGATAAGGCGGACAGATCGGCTGGTTCTGCACTGTTATGTGGGGTATTGATGCATGATAAGGCGGACAGATCGGCTGGTTCTGCACTGTTATGTGGGTATTGGTGAATGATAAGGCGGACGTGATCAGGGCTCTGTGAGATCATGTGAATCGTGTGGGAGAACAGGTAAATTATCATGACCTGGAGAGAATGGCGCAGCAGGGAGTTACCTGACTATCTAGCCACACTCAGTACTACGAGGAAAGGCCAGATGGACACACAATCAGATTGCAACCAGAATTATTAGTATTGGTACACTTCGCTGGCTGTTGAAGACGAAATAGAGCACGTATGAAAATATCCAGAGTGCTGTGATGTCGCTTCTTGACTCAACTTGATTGAGTGTTATGTATTTGTTTCTGATATGCCTGTAAGATGTACTTGTTTCTGATATGCCTGTAAGATGTATTTGTTTCTGATATGCCTGTAAGATGTACTTGTTTCTGATATGCCTGTAAGATGTATTTGTTTCTGATATGCCTGTAAGATGTACTTGTTTCTGATATGCCTGTAAGATGTATTTGTTTCTGATATGCCTGTAAGATGTACTTGTTTTCTGATATGCCTGTAAGATGTATTTGTTTCTGATATGCCTGTAAGATGTACTTGTTTCTGATATGCCTGTAAGATGTATTTGTTTCTGATATGCCTGTAAGATGTACTTGTTTCTGATATGCCTGTAAGATGTATTTGTTTCTGATATGCCTGTAAGATGTACTTGTTTCTGATATGCCTGTAAGATGTATTTGTTTCTGATATGCCTGTAAGATGTACTTGTTTCTGATATGCCTGTAAGATGTATTTGTTTCTGATATGCCTGTAAGATGTACTTGTTTCTGATATGCCTGTAAGATGTATTTGTTTCTGATATGCCTGTAAGATGTACTTGTTTCTGATATGCCTGTAAGATGTATTTGTTTCTGATATGCCTGTAAGATGTACTTGTTTCTGATATGCCTGTAAGATGTATTTGTTTCTGATATGCCTGTAAGATGTACTTGTTTCTGATATGCCTGTAAGATGTATTTGTTTCTGATATGCCTGTAAGATGTACTTGTTTCTGATATGCCTGTAAGATGTATTTGTTTCTGATATGCCTGTAAGATGTACTTGTTTCTTAAACGTCTTTGTGATATTATTGTTTAATGATGCCTATATGTTGTAGTTGTTTCTTGCCCATCTGTGAGATCTACTTGTTTCTTTGACGTCCTCTTGTTCCTTTAGCTAATGTCCAAAACATACTACACAGTCCGGAACCTAGGACAGACGTCACAGTAAGTGAAAGACATCACCAACCCTATACATACACTTACAGGCTTTCTTCTTACATCTCCCAGTACAACTTACACACTCCTTAAACAAGTCCTAGCACGCCACGCATTCTGCCATCTTTTTCTATCGTATATTTCGCATATTCTGCACACAATTGCAAGCATAACAATTGATTGATTGATTGATTTAGGAACCGACATCACAGCATTCGGGACATTCCCATAAGCGCTCCTTCCCCATCCTCAGCAGCCAGCGAAGAGTTCCAACACTAATAGTTCCAGTAACAATCTGATTACATGTCCGTCTCGCCTTTCCTCTTGTCACCAACTGGCTGGGGTTAGATCCCAGATGGGCAACCACTCAGCCGAAATCATTTTCTTCTGCTGGTGTTTAGTTCTGGATGCAGTTTAAGATCCCCTAACTCTGTCAGAAGGGACTAATTACCACCCCAGATCCCAGAGAGAAAACGTGGAACAAATGTCTTTTATGCTGATTAAGACACTGTCCCTGATACTAAAGAAAACATCCAAGAAGTGGCTCGTTGAAGATAGAATATATCTATATAGATGTGGCTGTACTTGGTATCACCAGAAGTGAGAAAGGAGGAGTTAAGCTATGTAACGTAATCTGATTACTTATGACTGCATAGGCAAGGTCCCTCCCTGACATAACTTCCCCCTTCTGGACAATGTGTGCGAACCCCCACTAAATGATATAATGTGTGTACTTGATTACGCTACACAAACATTTATAAACATTTAGAATTATACAGACAACTGAGTTTAAAATACAACAACTGTGTTTATTATTGCTATTGATGATCATATGATGATGATTATTATTTTATGGTATACGTAACTTAAGAGGTCACATAGGTCACTGCTTCCCCACAGTGAAACGCAGTTCACTGTCAGATTGAAGGAGTCCAAAGTGATCCCTTCACAAAGCTAAGTCACTTACTGATATGGGTTGTTGACTGTCCATTGCTCCTAAGAGATCTGGAATGAAACGAACAGAGATGGGTAGTATCTACGTCTACACATCTCAAACACATATGTCTATACATTCATATAAACATACATTCAAGTCATAATATATGATGGTATGATGATAGATGATGGCATGTTACATAAACATATATCAGTTCTAAATAAATAAATATGTATGTATATATTCATAAAACTATTTAGAACATCTATAGCTTAAAACATACATATTCACATACATTTATGTAATGCAGTGTTTCCCATATAAGTTCACCTCACTTTCTCCCTTTCTGATTCATTCATTCCGTCTTGTCGGAAGGACTGGTCGCACAGTACCTGTCGAACATTAAATGCCTTCCCTGAATCTGTCTGGGATATTGAAAGTCCTAAGTCATGTCTGTCCTCATGCAGACATCATTCAGACAAGGTGAACTGGTGCCATTCCTCAAACCAAGTGGTTTCACCACAATCTTGGTAGGCACTCAAAGTGTTGGTCCAAATAATCAATGTTAATTGAACGCTATCAAGAGACTGGTAGCTCTCAGGAATTTCTCCTAAGTAGTCAGTCTCCCCAATGTTTAACATCATACAGGATGAATCTAAATGTATCTCCTGTACATGCATAAGCCACACGCTCATGTAGCTTGGATAATGGATTTCTCCAAATTATCACATACAACAAATCAGACAACCAAGTGGTGAATGAAAGAAGAAATAGTTCTCAGTGAAATCGTAAAGCTAGAACTGGAACATTAAGTGCAAAGAAAATCCACGAGTGTAAAGTTTGGGAGAATATGTAGAAACAGGAAACTACACAAGCCTTCAGACTAGCAAACTAATCAGAATAATTGTATTACCTGGGTTTAGCTAGGAAATCCTGTCATATAACGTTGTATCGAAGTAACAAAACGAGAGGGTAATCTCTCACCAGAAATTAAAATTCCGGCTTCCCTGGTACGCTATTGTGAATGCGTCTGAAGTCTTGCTGGCCACGGCTCGTAGTTTTATTCTCTCCGTTCCTGGCTAGTTTCCACACTAGCTAATTACTATGTCCAAGTTCCTGTTAGCTCCACCTATTTTTCATGTAGGACGATTTACCTAGATGGATTAAGTGCCAAGTTCTTTTCACCCCTCCTCCTTTCCTATGGACGGTAGTTTCATTTGTCAATCAAATTGATCGATGCCCCACCATGGCCTGAAACAATAAAACATGCTTCGCTAGCGATGCAATAGACGTTGCGTCATAACTACATACCAATCGGTTGTTAACACAAGCCTTCCCGGTTGCTGGCAGGAATGTGTCAGCCATGTGTTCCTACTTTGCCCCGTAGTATTGCGGAGAGGTATTAAGCATCTGGTTCTCATTGCTCCTTTGTGGTGGCCACTACAGACTTGTCCCGGCTCCCCAAAGTCTGGACTTTTACCGCATGTGTTATTTCAGACGGGTCTGGCTGACCCTCTTATCTCCCATTCTGCCGTGGCTGGTTTTTACGTTAGGTCATGTTAACTGTAAGGTGTTAGGTGTCAGTACCTATTCCAACCGCAGGATTCTAAACTAACACGTCAATCTCAACTGACTGGCTCCGCGATGTATCAACGTCGTCGTCCCCAGCCCATATTTCACACTTTGCCGTCTTTCTCTTCCCTGGTACTGAAAACAGTGAGTTTTCAACCTTTGATAGCACCCGCCGACTGGTGCCGTGGTGTCTGGGTTTTAACTTTGATCTGGACATCAAAGCTTTCTCAGACCCAGCATTACAGAAATGATGGGGCGTGCGTGGTCAAAATGTATTTTTCTCTTGTTTTCAATCCTCTTGCATTTCTATCATTTTCTGGTGGACGTTTATGCTTTTAGAGAATGACAGAAAAATATTGTGGGCTCTTTAATTCCTTTCAAACTTGTAATTCTGATGCTGCCGGGGCTGTCCCGTCACATAGCTCCCCAATTTAAGTAGGTTCATTAATGAAGCCTATAACAGAGCCTCGGCAGCATTCAAGAATGTATCTAAGTTCTCTCCCTTCTCGAACTGCCTCCAAGTCTGGGTTCCCAATATTCCTTGTGGCAGTGGGTGTCTATGAGTCAAAAGAAATATCCCATGTCCATCATCCCAGGATAAATCTTGCAAATCTTTGCTCCTGGTGTTGTGTCGGATTTCCGTGCTATTGCTCGGTAATGTCCTGTCCTCTGGAGGTTTTACTTTTTCCCAGCTGGGAAATTGCAAAATGTATAACAAGATTCTTCTGCAATGTAGAGACATTGTTATTGTCCACTCTATTTCTGGCCCTTGTCCTATAAGCAGAGGAAGTGCCATCAGTGTTTTCTTAAAAGAATTGGTCGCAGTAATGTTGCTCCATTTTCTTTTCCTCCGTCGGCCAAAGATCATAATAAAATCCTTTAATCTCCTCCTTTTGGCAGGAAATTTGCTAAACATCATAATTTTATGATGTGCATTCAACTCGTACTTGCCTCTTTCTTGGTAGGGCGTCCGTTTACTCCCTCCTGATTTAAGAGTTTTCTTCCCTCGATAATTCTTTATCCAGGTGAGTTCCTCTTCAACAGAGTTCCATTTTGAATCTGTGTTTGAAAGTATAAGGCTAGTAGAAGTTGTCCAGCTTTGAGAAATCATGTTGTTCCCCAAGAACTGTGAATTTGTATCACTCCTTGTAGAAGTATACATAAACAGCTGTTCTCCACATCCAACATTGGTTGAAGTGAAAGGTAAACAAGGTCCTGAGTGTTGAGTATACCAACCGCTCCTGGTTTGTTCCGCTGCAGAGTCCATCATTTGTGATCCCCTGTTAGCTTCAGCTGTGTTGATGATAGGTATTACCTTCATCCTGTCCAAAGAAGTATTTTCTTCTTTGTTGTAGCAGACATGTTTATCGTCCCTGAATCAGAGTCCGTAGTATAATCTACATGAATGCTTTGTGTATCTTGAGTTTCCTTTTCGAAAGACTCCAAGATACTGACATCGTAAGAATTCTCCTCCGTGTCTTGTTTTTCCTCCATGGCTGGGCTCTCTTGTGCCAAGTCCAATTGAGGTATTCTCTCCCTGGTCTGGTTTTCTTGTGCCAAATCCAATAGAAGTGAATGTTGTGGGGTGTCATTTTCAATGTCATCTCCCACCTGAGATAAGTAATTCATACTGATAATTGTTTCATCTTGTGTGGCCACACCGTGAGAAACAATGGAATCCTGTTTTACATCCATTCCAGTCTCAGCTGAATTCATTTCCACTCCTAGTTTCTCTGAACTGAAGGGAATAAAAGAGTCGGGTAAGGTCTCGCCTTCGATCTCTTTAATAGTTTTCCTCAGGTCCTCCTCCTCCTGGATTTTTCTCCTTTGGGAAGTCTTAGGAAGCTCCTGAGATTGCTGGGTTGCCAAGCCAGCTAATCCGCTTTTATTGCGGTGTAAACATTTATCACGTTTGTGACTGTTTACTGTACGCTTGGTACATTTCTCCTATTCCGTTTCTTTTTCGGAATTGAGGTGGGAAGCATCTGCCTTTCTGTGCCTAAGTTTTTGTTTTTCTGAGCCATGGGGATTTGCAAAGGAATGCATGCCTCTTCTTTGTGACGGTCAGCTTCCCCGCTTTCTATCAGAGTTTCGGCTTGAGTGATTGGCTTTTCCTCAATCGAGCTGGTAGATTCCTCCACGTTCAGTATTTCAATTTGCTTCTTCTTAATCTCATCTTCTTCAGCTTTGTGACGCATATCTGCTTCTAATTCTGCAAGTCTTTTCATCATCTGTTCATCTTCTTTGTCCCACCAATCCATTTCATCTCTAATAAATAGTTCTAGCTTCTCTCCTATTAAGCCGAGCCTTATGCCCCATCCTCTAGCGGACTCTAAGAAATCTGTGCGTGCATCCATGATCTCTTCTCAGCTTAAACTCAGGCAAGTAATTATATTATTACCCTACAGAGAGCTAGTTAGATTTATACTAGAGCAGGATAGTGACAAGAGGAACAGACACTGCTATGAGAATGATAGTAGTGAATTTGAGTGAGAAAGTTGATGCAAAGCAGTCCGTCATACACTGAATTAACTAAGCATTATCAAATTATTCATGATTAAATCAAATGATAAAGCATGTAATCAAAAAATCATCAAGTAAATCATCAATAAACTAATTAATATCACTAATTAATGTGATTATTAATTCTACAGTGGTGAATGATGTAAATTAACTCATATGATATTATCCATTATTAACTTTTTAACAAGTTATTTAAATTCTACAGACTTCCCTAGAAACAAATTCCTAAGTTAATACTTAGCAAATGTAATGGGTGAAGAATGAAAGAATGGTTTATGAAAATCAATAGTCTAGAATTTATTCTCTGATTCTATCATGGATGAGAAGTCCTAATGTGTCAAAATCTTGCCTACAATCAAGCAAGCTATTACATTAGAAATAAATTATAACTAACTAATGCTGCTAAGAATGTAAGTGAGAATGACCTAGGTTCTATCCATGGGCAAGACCAGGAATAATACCAGACTAACAGATTTGAAACAGGTTCGTTCCTTGCGAGCGAACCAAAGTGTTCTAGGGTTTACTCCCGGATTCTATCGCGAACGAGCAGACCAATAAGTCTCCAACTGGCTGGGGTTAGATCCCAGATGGGCAACCACTCAGCCAAAATCATTTTCTTCTACTGGTGTTTAGTTCTGGATGCAGTTTGAGATCCCCTAACTCTGTCAGAAGGGACTAATTACCACCCCAGATCCCAGAGAGAAAACGTGGAACAAATGTCTTTTATGCTGATTTAAGACACTGTCCCTGATACTCAAGAAAACAGCCAAGAAGTGGCTCGTTGAAGATAGAATATATCTATATAGATGTGGCTGTACTTGGTATCACCAGAAGTGAGAAAGGAGGAGTTAAGCTAGGTAACGTAACCTGGTTACTTATGACTGCATAGGCAAGGTCCCTTCCTGACATAACTTCCTATTTCTGGACAATATGTGTGAACCCCCACTAAATGATATCAAATGTGTGTACTTGATTACGCTACACAAACATTTATAAACATTTAGAATTATACAGACAACTGAGTTTAAAATACAACAACTGTGTTTATTATTGCTATTGATGATCATATGATGATGATGATTATATTATGGTATACGTAACTTAAGAGGTCACATAGGTCATGCTTCCCCCAGTGAGACGCAGTTCACTGTCAGATTGAAGGAGTCCAAATTGGTCCCTTCACAAGGCTAAGTCACTTCCTGATATGGGTTGTTGACTGTCCATTGCTCCTAAGAGATCTGGAATGAAACGAACGGAGATGGGTAGTATCTACGTCTACACATCTCAAACACATATGTCTATACATTCATATAAACATACATTCAAGTCATAATATATGATGGTATGATGATATATGATGGCATGTTACATAAACATATATCAGTTCTAAATAAATAAATATATATGTATATATTCATAAAACCTATTTAGAACATCTATAGCTCAAAACATACATCATTCACATACATTTATGTAATGGGGTGTTTCCCATATAAGTTCACCTCACTTACTCTTCCCTTTCTGATTCATTCATACTGTCTTGTCGGAAGGACTGGTCGCACAGTCCTGTCGAACATTAAATGCCTTCCCTGAATCTGTCTGGGATATTGAATGTCCTAAGTCATGTCTGTCCTCATGCAGACATCATGCAGACAAGGTGAACTGGTGCCATTCCTCAAACCAAGTGGTTTCACCACAATCTTGGTAGGCACTCAAAGTGTTGGTCCAAATAATCAATGTTAATTGGACGCTATCAAGAGACTGGTAGCTCTCAGGAATTTCTCCTAAGTAGTCAGTCTCCCCAATGTTTAACATCATACAGGATGAATCTAAATGTATCTCCTGTACATGCATAAGCCACACGCTCATGTAGCTTGGATAATGGATTTCTCCAAATTATCACATACAACAAATCAGACAACCAAGTGGTGAATGAAAGAAGATAGTTCTCAGTGAAATCGTAAAGCTAGAACTGGAACATTAAGTACAAAGAAAATCCACGAGTGTAAAGTTTGGGAGAATATGTAGAAACAGGAAACTACACAAGCCTTCAGACTAGCAAACTAATCAGAATAATGGTATTACCTGGGTTTAGCTAGGAAATCCTGTCATACGACGTTGTATCGAAGTAACAAAACGAGAGGGTAATCTCTCACCAGAAATTAAAATTCCGGCTTCCCTGGTACGCTATTGTGAATGCGTCTGAAGTCTTGCTGGCCACGGCTCGTAGTTTTATTCTCTCCGTTCCTGGCTAGTTTCCACACTAGCTAATTACTATGTCCAAGTTCCTGTTAGCTCCACCTATTTTTCATGTAGGACGATTTACCTAGATGGATTAAGTGCCAAATTCTTTTCACCCCTCCTCCTTTCCTGTGGACGGTAGTTTCATTTGTCAATCAAATTGACCGATGCCCCACCATGGCCTGAAACAATAAAACATGCTTCGCTAGCGATGCAATAGACGTTGCGTCATAACTACATACCAATCGGTTGTTAACACAAGCCTTCCCGGTTGCTGGCAGGAATGTGTCAGCCATGTGTTCCTACTTTGCCCGTAGTATTGCGGAGAGGTGTTAAGCATCTGGTCCTAATTGCTCCTTTGTGGTGGCCACTACAGACGTTGTCCCGGCTCCCCAAAGTCTGGACTTTTACCGCATGTGTTATTTCAGACGGGTCTGGCTGACCCTCTTATCTCCCATTCTGCCGTGGCTGGTTTTCACGTTAGGTCATGTTAACGTAAGGTGTTAGGTGTCAGTCCCTATTCCAACCGCAGGATTGCTAAACTAACACGTCAATCTCAACTGACTGGCTCCGCGATGTATCAACGTCGTCCCCAGCCCAGATTTCACACTTTGCCGTCTTTCTCTTCCCTGGTACTGAAAACAGTGAGTTTTCAACCTTTGATAGCACCCGCCGACTGGTGCCGTGGTGTCTGGGTTTTACGTTTGATCTGTACATCAAAGCTTTCTCAGACCTAGCATTACAGAAATGATGGGGCGTGCATGGTCAAAATGTATTTTTCTCTTGTTTTCAATCCTCTTGCATTTCTATCATTTTCTGGTGGACGTTTATGCTTTTAGAGAATGATAGAAAAATATTGTGGGCTCTTTAATTCCTTTTAACTTGTGTAATTCTGATGCTGCCGGGGCTGTCCCGTCACATAGCTCCCCAATTTAAGTAGGTTCATTAATGAAGCCTATAACAGAGCCTCGGCAGCATTCAAGAATGTATCTAAGTTCTCTCCCTTCTAGAACTGCCTCACAGTCTGGGTTCCCAATATTCCTTGTGGCAGTGGGTTGTCTAGTGAGTCAAAAGAAATATCCCATGTCCATCATCCCAGGATAAATCTTGCAAATCTTTGCTCCTGGTGTTGTGTCGGATTTCCGGGCTATTGCTCGGTAATGTCCTGTCCTCTGGAGGTTTTACTTTTTCCCAGCCGGGAAATTGCAAAATGTATAACAAGATTCTCCTGCGCCGCAGAGAGACTGTTATTGTCCACTCAATTTCTGGCCCTTGTCCTATAAGCAGGGAAAGTGCCATCAGTGTTTTCTTAAAAGAATTGGTCGCAGTAATGTTGCTCCCTTTTCTTTTCCTCCGTCGGCCATAGATCATAATAAAATCCTTTAATCTCCTCCTTTTGGCAGGAAATTTGCTAAACATCATAATTTTATGATGTGCATTCAACTCGTACTTGCCTCTTTCTTGGTAGGGCGTCCGTTTACTCCCTCCTGATTTAAGAGTTTTCTTCCCTTGATAATTCTTTATCCAGGTGAGTTCCTCTTCAACAGAGTTCCATTTTGAATCTGTGTTTGAAAGTATTAAGGCTAGTAGAAGTTGTCCAGCTTTGAGAAATCATGTTGTTCCCCAAGAACTGTGAATTTGTATCACTCCTTGTAGAAGTATACATAAACAGCTGTTCTCCACATCCAACATTGGTTGAAGTGAAAGGTAAACAAGGTCCTGAGTGTTGAGTATACCAACCGCTCCTGGTTTGTTCCGCTGCAGAGTCCATCATTTGTGATCCCCTGTTAGCTTCAGCTGTGTTGATGATAGGTATTACCTTCATCTTGTCCAAAGAAGTATTTTCTTTGTTGATAGCAGACATGTGTATCGTCCCTGAATCAGAGACCGTAGTATAATCTACATGAATGCTTTGTGTATCTTGAGTTTCCTTTTCGAAAGACTCCAAGATACTGACATCGTAAGAATTCTCCTCCGTGTCTTGTTTTTCCTCCATGGCTGGGCTCTCTTGTGCCAAGTCCAATTGAGGTATTCTCTCCCTGGTCTGGTTTTCTTGTGCCAAATCCAATAGAAGTGAATGTTGTGGGGTGTCATTTTCAATGTCATCTCCCACCTGAGATAAGTAATTCATACTGATAATTGTTTCATCTTGTGTGGCCACACCGTGAGAAACAATGGAATCCTGTTTTACATCCATTCCAGTCTCAGCTGAATTCATTTCCACTCCTAGTTTCTCTGAACTGAAGGGAATAAAGAGATCGGGTAAGGTCTCGCCTTCGATCTCTTTAATAGTTTTCCTCAGGTCCTCCTCCTCCTGGATTTTTCTCCTTTGGGAAGTCTTAGGAAGCTCCTGAGATAGCTGGGTTGCCAAGCCAGCTAATCCGCTTTTATTGCGGTGTAAACATTTATCACGTTTGTGACTGTTTACTGTACACCTGGTACATTTTCCCTTATTCCGTTTCTTTTCCGGAATTGAGGTGGGAAGCATCTGCCTTTCTGTGCCTAAGTTTTTGTTTTTCTGAGCCATGGGGATTTGCAAAGGAATGCATGCCTCTTCTTTGTGACGGTCAGCTTCCCCGCTTTCTATCAGAGTTTCGGCTTGAGTGATTGGCTTTTCCTCAATCGAGCTGGTAGATTCCTCCACGTTCAGTATTTCAATTTGCTTCTTCTTAATCTCATCTTCTTCAGCTTTGTGACGCATATCTGCTTCTAATTCTGCAAGTCTTTTCATCATCTGCTCATCTTCTTTGTCCCACAAATCCATTTCATCTCTGATAAATAGTTCTAGCTTCTCTCCTATTAAGCCGAGCCTTATGCCCCATCCTCTAGCGGACTCTAAGAAATCTGTGCGTGCATCCATGATCTCTTCTCAGCTTAAACTCAGGCAAGTAATTATATTATTACCCTACAGAGAGCTAGTTAGATTTATACTAGAGCAGGATAGTGACAAGAGGAACAGACACTGCTATGAGAATGATAGTAGTGAATTTGAGTGAGAAAGTTGATGCAAAGCAGTCCGTCATACACTGAATTAACTAAGCATTATCAAATTATTCATGATTAAATCAAATGATAAAGCATGTAATCAAAAAATCATCAAGTAAATCATCAATAAACTAATTAATATCACTAATTAATGTGATTATTAATTCTACAGTGGTGAATGATGTAAATTAACTCATATGATATTATCCATTATTAACTTTTTAACAAGTTATTTAAATTCTACAGACTTCCCTAGAAACAAATTCCTAAGTTAATACTTAGCAAATGTAATGGGTGAAGAATGAAAGAATGGTTTATGAAAATCAATAGTCTAGAATTTATTCTCTGATTCTATCATGGATGAGAAGTCCTAATGTGTCAAAATCTTGCCTACAATAAAGCAAGCTATTACATTAGAAATAAATTATAACTAACTAATGCTGCTAAGAATGTAAGTGAGAATGACCTAGGTTCTATCCATGGGCAAGACCGGAATAATACCAGACTAACAGATTTGAAATAGGTTCGTTCCTTGCGAGCGAACCAAAGTGTTCTAGGGTTTACTCCCGGATTCTATCGCGAACGAGCAGACCAATATGTCACCAACTGGCTGGGGTTAGATCCAAGATGGGCAACCACTCAGCCAACATCATTTTCTTCTACTGGTGTTTAGTTCTGGATGCAGTTTAAGATCCCCTAACTCTGTTAGAAGGGACTAATTACCACCCCAGATCCCAGAGAGAAAACGTGGAACAAATGTCTTTTATGCTGATTTAAGACACTGTCCCTGATACTCAAGAAAACAGCCAAGAAGTGGCTCGTTGAAGATAGAATATATCTATATAGATGTGGCTGTACTTGGTATCACCAGAAGTGAGAAAGGAGGAGTTAAGCTATGTAACGTAATCTGGTTACTTATGACTGCATAGGCAAGGTCCCTCCCTGACATAACTTCCCCCTTCTGGACAATGTGTGCGAACCCCCACTAAATGATATAATGTGTGTACTTGATTACGCTACACAAACATTTATAAACATTTAGAATTATACAGACAACTGAGTTTAAAATACAACAACTGTGTTTATTATTGCTATTGATCATATGATGATGATGATTATATTATGGTATACGTAACTTATGAGGTCACATAGGTCATGCTTCCCCCAGTGAGACGCAGTTCACTGTCAGATTGAAGGAGTCCAAAGTGGTCCCTTCACAAGGCTAAGCCACTTCCTGATATGGGTTGTTGACTGTCCATTGCTCCTAAGAGATCTGGAATGAAACGAACAGGAGATGGGTAGTATCTACGTCTACACATCTCAAACACATATGTCTATACATTCATATAAACATACATTCAAGTCATAATATATGATGGTATGATGATAGATGATGGCATGTTACATAAACATATATCAGTTCTAAATAAATAAATATATATGTATATATTCATAAAACCTATTTAGAACATCTATAGCTCAAAACATACATATTCACATACATTTATGTAATGGGGTGTTTCCCATATAAGTTCACCTCACTTACTCTTCCCTTTCTGATTCATTCATTACTGTCTTGTCGGAAGGGACTGGTCGCACAGTACCTGTCGAACATTAAATGCCTTCCCTGAATCTGTCTGGGATATTGAATGTCCTAAGTCATGTCTGTCCTCATGCAGACATCATGCAGACAAGGTGAACTGGTGCCATTCCTCAAACCAAGTGGTTTCACCACAATCTTGGTAGGCACTCAAAGTGTTGGTCCAAATAATCAATGTTAATTGGACGCTATCAAGAGACTGGTAGCTCTCAGGAATTTCTCCTAAGTAGTCAGTCTCCCCAATGTTTAACATCATACAGGATGAATCTAAATGTATTTCCTGTACATGCATAAGCCACACGCTCATGTAGCTTGGATAATGGATTTCTCCAAATTATCACATACAACAAATCAGACAACCAAGTGGTGAATGAAAGAAGAAGATAGTTCTCAGTGAAATCGTAAAGCTAGAACTGGAACATTAAGTACAAAGAAAATCCACGAGTGTAAAGTTTGGGAGAATATGTAGAAACAGGAAACTACACAAGCCTTCAGACTAGCAAACTAATCAGAATAATGGTATTACCTGGGTTTAGCTAGGAAATCCTGTCATATAACGTTGTATCGAAGTAACAAAACGAGAGGGTAATCTCTCACCAGAAATTAAAATTCCGGCTTCCCTGGTACGCTATTGTGAATGCGTCTGAAGTCTTGCTGGCCACGGCTCGTAGTTTTATTCTCTCCGTTCCTGGCTAGTTTCCACACTAGCTAATTACTATGTCCAAGTTCCTGTTAGCTCCACCTATTTTTCATGTAGGACGATTTACCTAGATGGATTAAGTGCCAAATTCTTTTCACCCCTCTTCCTTTCCTATGGACGATAGTTTCATTTGTCAATCAAATTGATCGATGCCCCACCATGGCCTGAAACAATAAAACATGCTTTGCTAGCGATGCAATAGACGTTGCGTCATAACTACATACCAATCGGTTGTTAACACAAGCCTTCCCGGTTGCTGGCAGGAATGTGTCAGCCATGTGTTCCTACTTTGCCCCGTAGTATTGCGGAGAGGTATTAAGCATCTGGTTCTCATTGCTCCTTTGTGGTGGCCACTACAGACTTGTCCCGGCTCCCCAAAGTCTGGACTTTTACCGCATGTGTTATTTCAGACGGGTCTGGCTGACCCTCTTATCTCCCATTCTGCCGTGGCTGGTTTTTACGTTAGGTCATGTTAACTGTAAGGTGTTAGGTGTCAGTACCTATTCCAACCGCAGGATTCTAAACTAACACGTCAATCTCAACTGACTGGCTCCGCGATGTATCAACGTCGTCGTCCCCAGCCCATATTTCACACTTTGCCGTCTTTCTCTTCCCTGGTACTGAAAACAGTGAGTTTTCAACCTTTGATAGCACCCGCCGACTGGTGCCGTGGTGTCTGGGTTTTAACTTTGATCTGGACATCAAAGCTTTCTCAGACCCAGCATTACAGAAATGATGGGGCGTGCGTGGTCAAAATGTATTTTTCTCTTGTTTTCAATCCTCTTGCATTTCTATCATTTTCTGGTGGACGTTTATGCTTTTAGAGAATGATAGAAAAATATTGTGGGCTCTTTAATTCCTTTTTAACTTGTGTCATTCGGATGCTGCCGGGGCTGTCGCGTCACACCTCTGAGCATAACAATTAGTATTAATTAGTAATGCAGTAATGATATGTGCACATTTCCCTTGCATTTATAATGTAACTATACTGTAAAAACACACACACACACACACACACACACACACACACACACACACACACACACACACACACACACAAAGGATAGCTGTCGAAGACACACATATAAAAATAATTTTGATATTAAATAACTTTTGTTTTAATATAATGAAGTAATTGACCAAATTGCTCACAAGCATACCGTAGGGTTCAGACAATCAATTGACAATTGTTTTGCATTTGGTCACGAGAGATTTTTTGGCGTACGGGCTTTTCCGTGAGTATGATGTGTGGCCTCCTCTTGCATCGATTATCGACTGGCATCTCCTGGGCATTGATGCAATCAGACGTCTGATGTGTGCCTGTGGGATGGCTGCCAACTCTTCCTGGAGTGCCTGGAACAGATCACGACATTTGGCTGGACAACATCTTGGCAACAAGCACGTCTATGCAACTCATTCCACAGGTGTTCAATCGGACACATGTTTGGAGACAAGGGTGGCCATGGAAGGGTGAGAATGTTGTTGGCAGTCAGAAACTGCCTGGTCAACCGTGCACAATGGGGTCTGGCATTGTTCTGTTGAAACACTGAACTTTGGGTAGCCAAAAGTGGAAGGACATGGGGTCGAAGAATTTCATTGACGTATCGTGGCGCATTAAAGCCTCATTCAATGTGAACCAGTTGACTCCTTCCGCTGTAACTGATAATTCCCCGCGCTATTACACCTCCATCAACGTTCGGTGGAGCTTCATTACCTCAACTGTGGGCAAAACATTAATTTCATCCACTGTAGACCCTTCTCCGAATGTCTGCACTGTTATGTGGAGTATTGATGCATGATAAGGCGGACAGATTGGCTGGTTCTGCACTGTTATGTGGGGTATTGATGCATGATAAGGCGGACAGATTGGCTGGTTCTGCACTGTTATGTGGAGTATTGATGCATGATAAGGCGGACAGATTGGCTGGTTCTGCACCCTAATGTATACTTTATAGCATACGCTGCAACAAAAATAAAGATTCGTTACTAAACCAGACACATCTCCATTGGTTGTCTGCTGCCCAAAGACGATGCTGGTTAGCCCAAAGAAGTCGATTTTGGCGATGGTGGCGTGTAAGGACAGGTCCACAATGAGGTCGTTGTGCCCGAAGTTCAGCGTCATGCTGTCTATTCCGGAATTTGATCAGATACATGACATCCTGCAGGCAATGGCTGGGCAGTTGAGGAAGATGTTGTAAACCTGTCTATGAGATGACGAAGCCGAATAAAGCGATCAACCGCTGCTATTGCCACTCTGGATCGTCCACTGCGATGCCGGTCTTCAACAGAGCCAGAGGCTTGCAACCGGTGCCAAAGTTGACTGATGGTACTCTGATGCACGTTTAGATGCCTGGCAACCTGATTTTGACTTTCACCTGCATACAGTTGGCTAATAGCAATGTTCCTTAAATTTATCGATAGAGGTGACATAGATGTTTGCTTGAAAATGAACTGAATTGTTTTATGTAGCGTTATCCTTTTATAGGGTTTCAGTTGCGTAGTCAGTGAGTAGTGTTCAACCCAAATATTGTTGCTTTCACGAGCGCGCATCATGACTTATAGTAAAAATTTGGAATAAAGACTATTGACCTTCCAGTAACAATGATAATGGACATTGTAACGATTACAAAAAAAAAAAAAAAAAAAAAAACAACGAATGCAATTCAGGTCAACACGTGCATGTGACACTATAGAACATTTGAGGCTGGTTTTTATATACTCTAGCACCAAATTTTACTTACAAACTCATAAAAACGCAGCCCTCGGATAGCTATGCGTTTCTTTTTGTGAAAAGTATAATATTGTGGTTGTTATTTAGATTAACCCAATAAGAGATTATGAATGCAATAATGTATGAAAGGATAGAAATAATAAAGGTGGAATGTTAAACAGGCCTGAGTGCCCAATTCTCTAGCCTTTGAAAATGAAGTTTGCTGGCTTCCTTTAATGTTGCCTGCATGTATTTTAACTAGTGGATCTCCGTGTCTTGTAAGTGACTATGTCCCTAATGTATACATTGTTGTAAATGTTTCACTAGGTGGATCTCCATGTCTCGTGTGTCACTATGTCCCTAATGTATACATTGTTGTATATGTTTCACTAGTGGATCTCCATGTCTCGTGTGTGGCTATATCCCTAATGTATACATTGTTGTATATGTTTCACTGGTGGATCTCCATGTCTCGTGTGTGACTATGTCCCTAATGTATACATTGTTGTAAATGTTTCACTGGTGGATCTCCATGTCTCGTGTGTCACTATGTCCCTAATGTATACATTGTTGTATATGTTTCACTAGTGGATCTCCATGTCTCGTGTGTGGCTATATCCCTAATGTATACATTGTTGTATATGTTTCACTAGTCGCCTATGTACCATAATGTCTCATATTATGCCCATAAAAATATTATATATGTCTGTGTATATGTTTCACTTCTTACAGCCCTCCATGTCGTGTGACACTGGTTATCATGTATGTCAACAACCGCCTGTGATTCCGATGTTCCTCCTTGTCATTATGTCAAACATATTCTCTCCTTATCTATCCCTGCCTCACCTCACCTACAACTTTCCCGTTGTCTCTGTGGCCGAGTGGGTTTGTTTCCGGCTCGTTCATTAGATTCACGAGTGCAATCTTATCCGAGACGCCTGGGGGTCGTCGCTGGAACTAATGAGTGTGTTCTCTGTGCGACGCTTTCGCCAAGCCCATCTGTGGAAAGAGACCAAGCCATATGGGACAAAACCCGGTGCAATGAAGTCGATCCTATGGCCTTGAGCCCTCCTGTAACACACCTTTAATTATCGTCAGTATTTTAGTCACGCGATTCAGTTCACCAGTTCTGCGACGTTCTCCAAAGTCTATTATACTGCATTTGAGAGCTTCCCTAATTATGTGTGTTTAGCTGGAAGTTCTATCACAGAGATCAAGATGAGAACAGGGCAAGTAAACATATTGTATCACAGAGATCAAGAACAGAACAGGACAAGTAAACAGATCTTGTATCACAGATATCAAGAATAGAAGAGGACAAGTAAACATACATTGTATCACATAGATCAAGAACAGAATAGGACAAGTAAACAGACATTGTATCTCATAGATCAAGAACAGAACAGAAAAAACGTAAACAGACAGTGTGTCACAGAGATTAAGGACAGAACAGGACAAGTAAACAGACATTGTATCACAGAGATCAAGAACAGAATAGGACAACTTAACAGACATTGCATCACAGAGATCAAGAACAGAACAGGACAAGTGTACAGACAGTGTGTCACAGAGATCAAGGACAGAACAGGACAAGTGTACAGACAGTGTGTCACAGAGATCAAGGACAGAACAGGACAAGTAAACAGACCTTGTACCATAGAGTTCAAGAATAGAACAGGACAAGCAAATAGACATTGTATCACAGAGATCAAGAACAGAACAGGACAAGTAAACAGACATTGCATTACATAGATCAAGAACAGAACAGGATAAGTAATCAGACATTGTATCACGAAGATCAAGAACAGAACATGACAAGTAAACAGACATTGTGTTACATAGATCAAGAACAGAACAGTACATGTAAATAGACAGTGTGTCACAGAAATCAAGGACAGAACGGGACAAGTAAACAGACATTGTATCACAGAGATCAAGAACAGAATAGGACAAGTAAACCGTCATTGTATCACAGAGATCAAGAACAGAACAGGTCAAGTAAACAGACATTGTATTACATAGATCAAGAACAGAACAGGACAAGTAATCAGACATTGTATCACAAAGATCAAGAACAGAACATGACAAGTAAACAGACCTTGTAACACAGAGATAAAGAATAGAACAGGATAATTAAACAGACATTGTATCACATAGATCAAGAACAGAACAGGACAAGTAAACATACATTGCATTACATAGATCAAGAACAGAACAGGATAAGTAATCAGACATTTAATCACAAAGATCAAGAACAGAACATGACAAGAAAACAGACCTTGTAACACAGAGATCAAGAATAGAACAGGAGAATTAAACAGACATTGTATCACATAGATCAAGAACAGAATTGGACAAGTAAACAGACATTGTGTTACATAGATCAAGAACAGAACAGTACATGTAAATAGACAGTGTGTCATAGAAATCAAGGACAGAACGGGACAAGTAAACAGACATTGTATCACAGAGATCAAGAACAGAATAGGACAAGTAAACCGACATTGTATCACAGAGATCTAGAACAGAACAGGACAAGTAAACAGACATTGTATTACATAGATCAAGAACAGAACAGGACAAGTAATCAGACATTGTATCACAGAGATCAAGAACAGAACAGGACAGGTAAACAGACTTTGTACCACAGAGATCAAGAATAAAACAGGACAAGTAAACAGACATTGTATCACAGAGATCAAGAATGGAACAGGTCTATTACCCTTAGTTGTAATATGACACAGCCAGGCAGGTAGCTATTCAGCGAACTCGCAACTACCTCTCGACAGATAAAGAAAAATTGAAAAAAAAAAAAAAAAACGACATGTCAGACTGCGAGTCGTCTTCCTATAAGATGACTCCAACATTTGACCTCAACCTCGTTTGGTTGGAGAGTCTTATGCAGGTCTACAACTTGGGTAATTAATACCATACACAGGTGACGTCATCTTGATGTGTCACCAACTTGGCAACCTGAAAATGACTTTTACACATGTTACACATTATTACAAATTTCAATTGTTTCCCTTGAAACAATTACAAAATCAATGGGGGATAATTTCCACATGCTGTCAAAGAAAATAAATTACATTAGAACATTACTTTCTAAGCGTCATAGATTGATGCTTATTGACAATAGCGAACTAAATGTCACTATTGTGAACAAGTGAATCAAGTTATAATTCTCAGATTACAACTCTCAAAATCCTTACATACAATTTGAATATGTAATATTTCAGCTCACATAGTTTAAATACATCGTCAATTCTTTGTGAGGATGACATTATAGTCTGCTACTTTTCGAATAAATTTAATAACCACCGGAAATACACAGCACAATGTTCTTTCATATGGATATTACCGAAAGGAACGGAGGATACAGTTCTTAAGTACAGCTGTTGGATTAACCCTTTCTTTCACGATGTTGTTCTGTAGAACTCAGATGTCACAGTCTCTCTCGCACTGGTTAAAATACGTCTGAACTCTCTGCGTGCCAGGTACTACGGATATTTTCACAGTTATGGTGAAGTAAGTCTTGCACTCCTGTAGCACTGTATCGTAACAATGTTATATATAATTAAAATAATGTTTCATTTCTAACACATACACACAAGTATTCATCACATGCATTACTATAATTATAAAGTATATACACCATATATTTACATGGGACGTAGTCCCTATCACATAATCCTGTACAGCGTTACTGAAAAACATTTCATAAGTGCGCTGTGTTGCTGAGCGTTATCTTACTCTGCAGATTTTTCATTCATCTGCTGTGTGCGCTCAGACACCATTAGGCTTATGGGTGTTTCACAAGGACATCGTGATAGAAGATCAGCAATCGTATTATCGGTGCCAGAGATATGCCTGACTTCGAAACTGAAATCTTGCAATCACAGTGACCATATTGCCACCCTGTGGTTGGTAGGCGTTTCTGTAGTAATGATTTTCAACGGACTATTGTCTGTCTCTACTTACGACATGTGTTCTCACAGAGTAATCTGGGTGGAGAATTTGGGTCGTGATGTTGTTAAAGTACTGCCCCAATCGCTACGGAGCTCGTGTCCGTTGTTAATCTGAAAATAATACACAAGTTTTGGTAATTTAAGAATGGGATTTGGAAAAATAATACAATACTTTTGTAAATGCAGGTCTTAGGCATTCGTTGTGTACAATTTTGTTAATAGGTTAGTGAAACACTCCGTGCATATGGCAAAATTTTGGTATAAACTAGGATATTTTTAAATTCTTTGTCGTAGGAAGAGACAATTTTAAGAATTATTGACATTATGTTATCGTCAGTCATGACAAAGCCATTCCAAATTTTACAATCCAAAAATGAAATTTCTTGGAAGGCTATGTTGACTTTAGATGGTTTTTCTGTCATTCCGTGTTGTCTGATACGGTCGAATGTCTGCTGTATCGTTGTTAACCTTTCTGTCAGAAGAAGTTTCGTCTTCCGTACCAATGTCGCCGTCTTGTAACAGTTGTCTGCAACTGTCAGTTTCTGTCTGAGTCAGATTAGGATTTGTCTTGATGTCATGTCGATAGTTTGTCGTGTCAAGTGATGAGGTCGGTATTTCGTTGGTCTCGTCATCGTCTGTGTGGTCTACTATCGTTGTGCTTGCTACTGTCTCGTCTTGGTCCCCGTCTCTGTTGTAGTACGGTTTTAGCATGTTGATGTGAAATATTTTATGTTTGTCTTTCACTGCTATTTCATAGTCAACAGTCGAGATTTGTCTCAGTACCTTATACGGTCCTTGCCATGAGTCTGTCAAGAGATGTCTGTCGCTTGGCAAAAGAAGTAATACGTCCTGTCCAGGTGTCAATGTTATTGTCCTATTTCCTCTGTTGGCATACTGTCTGTAAATAGCACCAGATTGTTTTAATGCTTCTTTAGCTAACACACAAGATTTCATTATCATATCACGCAATGATGTGACATGTTCATATGATGATACTGGTTTATGAATAGTTATACTTTCAGTTAACATAGAATGGTACATAGATAATGGGCCGCGTGGTTTGGCGCCATATACAAGTTCAAATGGTGAGAAACCTGTACTGGAATGAGGTACTTCGCGATATGCAAATAGTATGGCAGGTAAATACGTATCCCAGTCTTCAGGGTGTTCCTGGGTTACTTTTGATAACATATGCTTGAGATCCCCATTCATCTTTTCTATCACTCCTGTCGAATGAGGGTGGTATGGGCTATTAAAGCAATGCTTAACCCCTAACATTCTGGTAAAGGCTTGAGTGGCTGCAGCTATGAACTGGCTCCCACGATCTGAGAGAATGGTATCAGGAAACCCTACTCTAGCAAAAATATGGAAAAATACTTCCATAACATCCTTGGCAGTTATGTTCTTAAGTGCAATCGCCTCAGGCCATCTACTGCAGAGGTCAATTATTGTTATTATGAACTTATTCCCTCTCGATGTTACGTGGTTAAGAGGACCTACAATATCAACAGATATCTTTTCAAAAGGTCTACTTGCTAGATCTGTAATTTGTAACTCCGCTTGCGGGTGTTTACCCTTTTTAACAAGCTTCTGGCAGATGTCACAAGTTCTGCAATATTGCTTGGTATCACTGCAGAATTTGGGCCAGTAGAACTGATTAAGTAATCGTGATCTAGTTTTCGAATAAGCCATATGCCCTGCAAAGGGTATATCATGTGCTAGATGTAATGCTTGCTTACGGTGTTCTGTTGGTAACACCGTTTGCTCTGTGGTGCTGGTACCTTTGGTATAGTACCGTGTAAGGATACCGCCTTTCAGTGCAAAATGCCATCTAGCATTTTTAGTAAGTCTTGGCTTTTGGCCTATAAGATTAAAATACTTGTGCAAAGATAAATCAGCCTTTTGAGCTGTTATGAAATTCTCCCTCATGGTTTTAGGAGGTAATATCACTGGGCTTAACATTTCCAAAGCCTCAGTCTGATCAATTTGATCTTGCACTTTGGCAGCAGATCTAGTTACTGCATTTACACTATCAACAACATGACATGGTGGTGTTACATTCATATCAATACATTCATGTGATGATGTCAATGAATTGGCAAACATACAATCAATTACAGGTGACAATACATTTTCAACAGTATGGTCAGTTGAAGATGATACAGTATTATCAACTATACATTGGACAGATGATGTTGCACTGTCATGTGGCATGTCATTTACCTCAGGAAGGTTACCAACAATTATGTCGCAACATGGGTTGGATAATGCTGCGCATTTAACCTTTCCTGTGAGGAATGGGGTGTCAATATATGCCCATGCAAGTGGGTATTTCTCGATGTTACCTGAGAAAGTTCTGCATGTAACATGTTTGCCAGTGTAATCTGTAGGTACAATAAAGTCTCTCTTTAGACCAATGAGAGTACATCCACTATCACGTAAGACGGTGGCAGCTTTGCCATTTACAAATCCGTGGTGGATGTTAAGTTTACCTCTGGAGTTTATTACCAAATTAGCTTCTGCATGGCCGCATGTTAGTAGGCCATCTTCATGAAAACGATCACAGATGGTACATTTGTTAAAATGGAATACATCAATGGCCTGTGCTGAATTTACAGGATGATTTTCACATGTTTCTTCATCTGAGGAAGAGCTATCAAACATGGCTGCATTAGCCTTTCTAGACATTTGTTTGCCTTTACAAGCATGACCCAGTGGCCATACGCTTTGCAAAGGAAGCATTTCGTTAGTCGTTTGTAGCTCTTTCGCTCCTTATCTTGCTTATCTATATAGTTTTGCAAGTATGTAAGGTACCCAGGATGTTTATCACACATATCATTTTCGTTATGTGACAGATGACAATATCTGCATTGATAATATTTCTCAGCACATTGTTTAAAGGGTTTCTTGTTAACATAGGGACCTGACTTCGTTCTGTCATAGGTAGCGGCTGCTACAAACTCAGTGTCAGTCAATCCAGTACTGAAACAATGTTTGTTGGCTGTAAAAAAAAAAAGACGAACCTCGGTTTTCAATATGTTGCACACTCTCACACTCACATTCTTTCAGAAACTTAGAAAATTGTGGTGGTAAAGATGAAATGATCTTATCTCTTACAATGAGATCTTTCAATTTATCCAAGCTATTTACTTTGGCTGCTGAAAGCCATTTGCTAAATACATCCTGTACTACTGAGATGTAGTCAGAGAAAGTTTGCGTTGGTTTTGGAGCTAGTTTGCTAAACTGTTCTCTGTAGCCTGCTTCATCTAACAGGAAATGTGACATGATTTTGGATTTAATATACTGGTAATCTTTCCTAAGATCTTTGGGAATGGTCTCTATCACTTTCAGAGGTTCCCCAGAAAGACTCCTCATATATATTATGTTCCACTCAGTCTCGGGGATCTGATAATGCTCCATTATCGTTTCAAAGTTCTGGGTAAATGCTGCAATGCAGTCCCCAGTGGTGAAATTTTTCACAATCCCTTGGTACTTTTTGTACTGATTCTCTTTTTCTAGTCTTTCTGACTTTCGAGAATCTCTCTCTACTGATGTGTCAGCCTCCAACTGTTTAATTTTCAGTTGCATTTCAAGTTCTTCTTTCTTCGTTCTTGCATTCATTTCAAGTTCTTCTCTCTTGCTCTGGGCAGAGATCTCAGCTTTCTTTATTTCGGCCTCTGCTTCTGCCTGTTTCGTTTTGGCATCTAATTCTGCCTGTTTAGTTTTGGCATCTAATTCTGCCTGTTTGGTTTTG
The DNA here is from genome assembly GCA_014155875.1 of Cepaea nemoralis. Classification (NCBI taxonomy): domain Eukaryota; kingdom Metazoa; phylum Mollusca; class Gastropoda; order Stylommatophora; family Helicidae; genus Cepaea; species Cepaea nemoralis. The sequence goes on from JACEFZ010000380.1 coordinate 32,351, forward strand.
GCATCTAATTCTGCCTGTTTTAAAGCAGCGTCTGATTTTCTAGCCTCAGACTCTAATTCTACCTTCTTCAAGCAGCATATAATTCTACCCTTCTTAACTCTCTCTCTCTCAGCCGCTCTGTCTTCGCGATCTCTCTCTCTTTCTCCTGCAAGGTAATATACTCTGCATACTTTGTCTCACTCCATTTCGTTAACTCATCAAAATTTAACTTTAATTTCAAACCAGATTCGATGAAATCATTCAATGTAGACATGATGAAATATATGCAATACAATGAATGTACACAAAGAGTTAATTAAGGTGTTAGTAAATAATTTGTACAGGATTTATGGAATACAACCTGTGCCTAAGCCTACACACAAAAGTATATGTGAAGAAAAATAATACTTAAGTGATCTTTGGAGCTCTGGAGACGATGGAGAACTGTTCCAGAGAATGGCTGCCTAAACGTTACTACTCGGAAAAATGGAATTCACTTCTTAGTCACTTCGGATGACACGAAAACCTGTTGCTTTTGGAATAAGAAGATATTAGGACATGTATGTTTATGTGGTGTATGCGTTGTCAACTAAGTTTTGTAGGTTTGTGTGCTGTCAAGTATGTTTGTTAGTCGTACTGTCGTCCGTTCAAAACATTCAAACACTTGCTTTCCATGTTACTTTCTTCCCAAAACTTTCCGCTTACATACACTTTCAATCCTATTTTACAACTGATTCAAGATGGATGACACACTCATGTTTCAAATAATCCAATAAGGACGATGCATCCACGTTTACACTGTTCAAAAACCGGACGAAAGCACCCACGTTCACACTTGTCAGGGTCCTGCTTACAGCAATGACACTGGCTCGTACATACCAACAAGTGTAATACAAAACACGGTCACAGAATGACTTGACGTGACGCGCTACACTTACAATGCAAACACTTTATTTACACATCTCACTCGTCGCAACAATTACATGTATCATACAATGACAATGCAATAATACATTCAATAAATATATCAATACACTACTACACAACTCACAGTCATATCTTCTCACGGGCTTTCTCTCTATGGCGTTCATACATACGAGCCTCATTCAATCACGTCTGTCTTCGTCAACACTCCCAAGCCGTCTGCCGGCTAACCGCTGTGAGTCTCACTACGCGGGCCTGCGTCACTGCGTGGAGATCATGTCTCACATGCGTTCATCGACTGGCCCTTCCTGACACAGTGTGGTTAGCGTCGCTCACTGGTAGACCCCTGGCCGTATTCGCCAGGCGTCATAGACGACGACGCGGTAGAACTAATGGGGAGATTATGACTTATTCATGGCAGTATTTTGTCATGACACGGAAATGTGTCAGCACACGACTTGATACACGCTGTTGGAGATCACAGATGTGGAGAATCATGCTAGCCCACGCCAGTCAGCAAGGCTCTTGATGATGATGAATGCAGCTTCTACGGAAGCCTAAACAATCACAATGTATTTTTGTAATTTAGCTTTATTTTCAAATCTCAGTCATTACTAAGGATAGTTTTGAGTCAACTTCTATGGAAGACCCAGTCATCACTTTGTATATTTGTCTGTGATAGCCTCAATCTTCGCTATGTATATTTGTGATTTAACTTCTTAGAGACAGTGGAATAGGGACAGTAGAATCTATCTGAATCTAAAGTTGAAAGATAAAGAAACGGGAGATGAAATTATGGAATATTTCTATATCCAAAATCCATGGATAAGAAGAAATGGAGATGGGGTGGAGTAATCTTTCCAAAGAAAATGATGTCACTTGCAAAGGGTCAATACTCATGTAGAATTAAATCCGAGGTAGAAGTGGTAAACACAAACAAGTGGTAGAAGTAGGAAACTACAGCAGACTGGTTACTGAATGAGGAAACTACAGCAGACTGGTTACTGAATGAGGAAACTACAGCAGACTGGTTACTGAATGAGGAAACTACAGCAGACTGGTTACTGAATGAGGAAATTACAGCAGACTGGTTACTGAATGAGGAAACTACAGCAAACTGGTTACTGAATGAGGAAGCTACAGCAGACTGGTTACTGAATGAGGAAACTACAGCAGACTGGTTACTGAATGAGAAAACTACAGCAGACTGGTTACTGAATGAGGAAACTACAGCAGACTGGTTACTGAATGAGGAAACTACAACAGACAGGCTGTTGACTGAGGAAACTACAACAGACAGGTTGTTGACTGAGGAAACTACAGGAGACAGGTTGTTGACTGAGGAAACTACAGCAGACAGGCTGTTGACTGAGGAAACTACAGCAGACAGGTTGTTGACTGAGGAAACTACAGCAGACAGGCTGTTGACTGAGGAAACTACAGCAGACAGGCTGTTGACTGAGGAAACTACAGCAGACAGGCTGTTGACTGAGGAAACTACATCAGACAGGTTGTTGACTGAGGAAACTACAGCAGACAGGCTGTTGACTGAGGAAACTACAGCAGACAGGCTGTTGACTGAGGAAACTACAGCAGACAGGCTGTTGACTGAGGAAACTACAGCAGACAGGCTGTTGACTGAGGAAACTACAGCAGACAGGCTGTTGACTGAGGAAACTACAGCAGACAGGCTGTTGACTGAGGAAACTACAGCAGACAGGCTGTTGACTGAGGAAACTACAGCAGACAGGCTGTTGACTGAGGAAACTACAGCAGACAGGCTGTTGACTGAGGAAACAACAGCAGACAGGCTGTTGTCTGAGGAAACTACAGCAAGCTGTTGACAGAGGAAACCACAGCAGACAGGCTGTTGTCATAGAGAAACATGTTGTACTCTTACAGATGCAAGGTCAGAAACAGGTTACCACACATTCTGTAGAACATATGAATCTAATCATGTTCTTCACACAGACAACACAGATTAATAAAATTATAACTCTTTCTCTTAGACAACACTGAATCATAAAATTGATCAGTTCATTTTATTGACAACATGACATCTTAAAGTTGATCATTTCTTTTATTAGACATGTAATCATAAAATTGATCGGTTCTTCTCACAGACAACGTGATATTTTAAAATTGATTAGTTCTTTACATTTAACACATGGAATAATAAAAGTGAGCAGTTCTTCACATAGACAACATGAAATCGTGGAAAACACATCATGAAATCATAGAACCACTCGCGTTATTTACATTAACAACACGAAGCCATAGGACCAATATGTTATCCATAAAAGACAACAGGACATAATGAAATTTAGTTCTTCATACAGTCAACATGAAATCATAGAACTGATCACTTGTTTCACACACAAAATATAAATTAGTGGAGCTGATTAGTTCTTTCACATCACCATTATTTAAGGATATCCTTCGCAGAACATCCGATTCATCCTATCCATCATTAGTTCTTTTGCCACATACATTTTCATCCTCATGATGTCCTCAATACCTTGTGTCCCCCGTCGTATTAATCGACCCCTGCCTCTTCTCTCAGGAAGTTTGAGTCCCTGACAGTACTCTCTAAACCCCTGTCTATTCTCACAGGAAGCATGAGTCCCTGACTGTTCTCTCTAAACCCCTGTCTCTTCTCCCAGGAAGTATGAGTCTCTGACTGTTCTCTCTAAACCCCTCCCTCTTCTCCCAGGAAGTATGAGTCTCTGACTGCTCTCTCTAAATCACTGTCTCTTCTCCCAGGAAGTATGAGTATCTGACTGTTCTCTCTAAACCACTGTCTCTTCTCCCAGGAAGTATGAGTTTCTGACTGTTCTCTCTAAACCACTGTCTCTTCTCCCAGGAAGTATGAGTTTCTGACTGTTCTCTCTAAACCACTGTCTCTTCTCCCAGGAAGTATGAGTTCTCTGACTGTTCTCTCTAAACCACTGTCTCTTCTCCCAGGAAGTATGAGTCTCTGACTGTTCTCTCTAAACCACTGTCTCTTCTCCCAGGAAGTATGAGTCTCTGACTGTTCTCTCTAAACCACTGTCTCTTCTCCCAGGAAGTATGAGTCTCTGACTGTTCTCTCTAAACCACTGTCAGGTTTAACATGGTCAAAGTATTTCAGTTTCCCAGACATGATGCTGTTTATGAGCTTGTTTCCTTCCATGTTCGTATCTTTAACATTTGTTAGGATTTCTCTTCTGTATGATCCATATAGGCACATTACATCACTATCACTGAATGTAAGACAAAGAGTGCTGAAATGTTTTATAGAACTTGTTTTGCTGTATGGCAGTGAATGATGGAACGTGAATGAACAAATTAGGAAGAGCTTAGAAGCAACAGAGATGTGGTTCTTGAGACAAATGTTGCGAATACCTTGGACTGTCAGAGTAACTACCAACGGATGTTTGGAGGAGGTTAATGAAAGCAGAACATTATATATAACTATAAGAGAGAAGCCAACAGCATTCTTTGGGCATGTTATGAGAAGAGAGACATTGGAGAACATCGTGACAACTGGGAAAATTAGAAGGAAAATATGCACAGGCAGACCAAAAGAAACGACGCTGGATGAACCGAAATGGTTTCATGGAGGAATATCATCACCAGAGTTGATCCAGAATACCAGGGACAGAGAGATCTGTGGAGAGTCATGATGGTCTACGCCAGTTGGCAGGGCACACGATGATGATGATATACAAACTGAAATTATGGAATGCATAAAATATGAAATTATGGAATTGATTAGTTCCCTACATGAAATATGAAATCCTTGAACTAATCGGTATGCAATTATGCCTTTTAAAGAACTTATGTATATAGTTATTCAATCAAAATGTACACAAAATCAAGTGAAAGCTCGCATCTTATTATCAGATACAGACCGCCATGATGCATCACGTGTGCTGCGGTAGCGTAGCTGCTAGACACGCTGAGGTCATGGGTTCGAATTCCCACAGAATCAGGTCTTTAACCTTGACCTCGGCTTTCAGGTCGTCCCGGCCTAAAAACTGGTACCAGAAAATGGCTTGGGAAGTGAAGGCTGCCGGGAGATATTGACGTCATCACTGCCTGAGTGTCGATTGTCCTATAACAATATGGGTCTAGAACCACATCACTGCCCGAGTGCCGGTTGTCCTATAACAATATGGGTCAAGAACCACATCACTGCCTGAGTGTCGGTTGTCCTATAACAATATGGGTCAAGAACCACATCAATGCCTGAGTGTCGGTAGTCCTATATACTGGCTCACTTTGCTATGCCATATAAGCAAGGCACATAGCGTTGCTGGACACATGTTTGTATAGACCAGTCACATGTTTGATATTTTGATGACCGCACTGATGGAGAAGGGGGTCAATCCCTGGTTGGTGAACTGGATAGCAGACGTCCTGCAATCTCGTCGGGTTGCTCTCCGTATGGGTGCATGGACCTCAGAGCCACATATTTTAACCCCGGGACTGCCACAGGGATCTGCAGTCTCACCGGTGCTCTTTAATGTGTGTACGAGCAAGATTGCAAACCTAGAAGCACCAGGGGTTGGAAGAATACTAACATTTGCAGATGATATTCTTGCATATAGGCAGGGGAGTGATAGGGAGCAAACAGCCCAGGAGTTACAGGCGACAGTAGACAGAGTGATTGATTGGTGCACTGAAATGAGTGCTGTCATCCACCCGGAAAAGGCGGCTGTTTTGTGGTGCTCTCTGGACAACAGGATTGTGAGAGCGGATGTCCCAAGCCTCGCGATAGATGGTAGAAATGTCAGCAGAGAGAACAAACTGAAGTATCTGGGGATCACATTTGACAGGAGCCTATCCTTCAAGGACCATGTGGAGACGGTTGTGACAAGATCTCAAAAGGACTCAGTGCACTTAAAACTATGGCTGCAATGGACACAGAGCAGAGAATGCTTTTCACACTATACCAGCACGTGATCCTCTCAGTAATTGATTATGGATTAGGTCTGCTCACTGTCTCAGAGAGTCAGCTGGTGAAGTTAGAGCGCATACAGAACGAAGCTATGCGGGTCATTCTGGGATGCACTAGAGACACCCCAGTAGTGTGTATGCGTTACATCCTTGGTCTGCCGAGTGTTGCTGGTAGGCTCAAGGTGATGCAGGCGAAGGCATACCTCAGAGTAGCTGCAGACACAGACCACCCACTGCATGAGGCGCTGGACGCAGTTAAGGGTCAGGCGACTGATAAGAGGGAAATCATGGATGGCTCAGGCAGAGGATACGATCTGTCAGGTGTGCCCCTTGGAGAACATTAGGCGTGGAGAGGAGTGGGTCAGAGTGCCAGCGGAGCAGTCAGACTTGTGCAGAGTTATAATCACATTAAGCCGGGAGTGCAGGGAGTGGCCAGCAGGGGCCACGGAAGTGGAAATCCAGCAACTAATTCAGGACAATGCTCACTCGGGTGATGTGATTATCTACACAGATGGTTCGGTGTCAAGAGGTGAGAAAAGTGGCTGGGGGTTCATAGCCAAAGCCAATGGTCGACGTTTGGGGCAGGAGAGCCTGGCATATGATACCACAACATCCAGCTTAAGAATGGAGGTGGAGGCAGTCACTGCGGCTCTCCGCTGGATGGAGAATACGACACACACACACATCGTGATTGTAACTGACTCAGAAAGCATGCTGACGAGGGTGAGGACGGGCAGGCTTCGTGCGGAGTGGCTTGCTTCGCTTCGGAGGTCACGGGTGACAAGCATCGCCTGGATCTTTTCTCCGGGGCATGCCGGTGTGCTGGGAAATGAACAGGCGGACAGATTGGCTGGCTCTGCAGAACTTGGTGGAGTATTGATACATGACAAGGCAGACGTGGTTGCGGCCTTGTGGGAGCACGTGCACACCTCGGAGGAGCAAATGGATTACCATGGTCTGGCAAGAATGAGACAGCGAGGAGTGACGAGGGGATCTGGCCGACGCTCAACGCTCAGAGGAAAGGCGAGACGGACATATAATCAGATTGCTACTGGTACTATTAGTGTTGGAACTCTTCGCTGGCTGCTGAGGATGGGGATGGAGCGCTTATGGGAATGCCCCGAATGCTGTGATGTCGATTCCTAAATCAATCAATCAATCATATTTGTATAGACCAGACACATGTTTGTAAAGACCAGACTTAAGGCACATAGCGTTGCTGGACACATGTTTGTATAGACCAGTCACATGTTTGTATAGACCAGACACATGTTTGCATAGACCAGCAACATGTTTGTATAGACCAGACACATATTTGTATAGTCCAGACACATGTTTGTATAGACCAGAAACATGTTTGTATAGACCAGACACATGCTTGTATAGACCAGATACATGTTTGTATAGACCAGACACATGTTTGTATAGACCAGACACATGTTTGTATAGACGATAAACATGTTGGTATAGACCAGACACATGTTTGTATAGAACACACACATGTTTGTATAGACCAGATTTAGGGCACATAGCATTGCTGGACACATGTTTGTATAGACCAAATTTAAGGCACATAGCATTGCTAGACACATGTTTGTATAGACCAGACACATGTTTGTATAGACCAGAGACATGTTTGTATAGACCAGACACATGCTTGTATAGACCAGATACATGTTTGTATAGACTAGACATATGTTTGTATAGACCAGACACACGTTTGTATAGACCAGACACATGTTTGTATAGACCAGACACATGTTTGTATAGACGATAAACACGTTTGTATAGACCAGACACATGTTTGTATAGATCACACACATGTTTGTATAGACCAGATTTAGGGCACATAGCATTGCTGGACACATGTTTGTATAGACCAAATTTAAGGCACATAGCATTGCTAGACACATGTTTGTATAGACCAGACACATGTTTGTATAGACCTGACACATGTTTGTATAGACAAGACACATGTTTGTATAGACCAGATACACGTTTGTATAGACCAGACACATGTTTGTGTAGACCAGACACATGGTTGTATAGATCAGACTCATATTTGTATAAAACAGAAACATGTTTGTATAGACGGGACACATGTTTGTATAGACCAGACACATGGTTGTATAGACCAGATACATATTTGTATAGACCAGACACATGTTTGTGTAGACAAGAAACATGTTTGTATAGACCAAACCCATGGTTGTATATACCAGACACATGCTTGTATAGACTAGACATATGTCTGTATAGGCCAGACACATGGTTGTATAGACCAGACACATGATTGTATAGACCAGACACATGTTTGCATAGACCAGACACATGTTTGTATAGACCAGACACATGCTTGTATAGACCAGACACATGGTTGTATAGACCAGATACATGTTTGTATAGACCAGACACATGTTTGTGTAGACAAGAAACACGTTTGTATAGACCAAACTAATGTTTGTATAGACCAGAAACATGTTTGTATGGACCAAACACATGCTTGTATAGACTAGACAAATGTTTGTATAGACTAGAGATATGTTTGTATAGACCAGATGTAAGGCACATAGCATTGTTGGACACATGTTTGTATAGACTAAATTTAAGGCACATAGCATTGCTGGGCACATGTTTGTATAGACCAGAAACATGTTTGTATAGACCAGACACATGGTTGTATAGACCAGATACATGTTTGTATAGACCAGACACATGTTTGTATAGACCAGACACATGTTTTTATAGACCAGACACATGGTTGTATAGACCAGATGCATGTTTGTATAGACGAGACACATGTTTGTGTAGACTAGAAACATGTTCGTATAGACCAGACACATGTTTGTATAGACCAGAAACATGTTTGTGTAGTTCAGATTTAAGACACATAGCTTTGCTGGACACATGTTTGTATAGATCAAATTTAAGGGACATAGCTTTGCTGGACAAATGTTTGTATAGACCAGACATATGTTTGTATAGACCAGACACATGTTTGTATAGACCATACACATGTTTGTATAGACCAGACACATGTTTGTATAGACCAAACACATGTTTGTATAGACCAGACACATGTTTGTATAGACAAGACACATGTTTGTATAGACCAGACACATGCTTGTATAGACTAGACATATGTCTGTATAGGCCAGACACATGGGTGTATAGACCAGACACATGATTGTATAGACCAGACACATGTTTGCATAGACCAGACACATGTTTGTATAGACCAGACACATGTTTGTATAGACCAGACACATGGTTGTATAGACCAGATACATGTTTGTATAGACCAGACACATGTTTGTGTAGACAAGAAACATGTTTGTATAAACCAAACTAATGTTTGTATAGACCAGAAACATGTTTGTATGGACCAAACACATGCTTGTATAGACTAGACAAATGTTTGTATAGACTAGAGATATGTTTGTATAGACCAGATGTAAGGCACATAGCATTGTTGGACACATGCTTGTATAGACTAAATTTAAGGCACATAGCATTGCTGGGCACATGTTTGTATAGACCAGACACATGTTTGTATAGACCAGACACATGTTTGTATAGACCAGATACATGTTTGTATAGACCAGACACATGTTTGTATAGACCAGACACATGTTTGTATAGACCATATACATGTTTGTATAGACTAGACACATGTTTGTATAGACCAGACACATGTTTTTATAGACCATACACATGGTTGTATAGACCAGATGCATGTTTGTATAGACCAGGCACATGTTTGTGTAGACTAGAAACATGTTTGTATAGACCAGACACATGTTTGTTTAGACAAGAAACATGTTTGTATAGACCAGACACATGCTTGTATAGACGAGACACATGCTTGTATAGACTAGACATATGTGTGTATAGACCAGACACATGTTTGTATAGACCAGAAATATGTTTGTATAGACCATTCACATGCTTGTATAGACCAGAAAAATGTTTGTATAGACCAGACACATGTTTGTATAGACCAGACACATGGTTGTATAGACTAGACACATATTTGTATAGACTAGATACATGTTTGTATAGACCAGACACATGGTTGTATAGACCAGACACATGTTTGTATAGACCAGACACATGGTTGTATAGACCAGACACATATTTATATAGACTAGACACATGGTTGTATAGACCAGACACATGTTTGTATAGACCAGACAAATGTTTGTATAGACCAGACACATGTTTGTATAGACCAGACACATGTTTTGTATAGACCAGAGACGACACTCGGGGCTGATGTGTCAGTGTCACGCCGCCCGCCTTTACTTCCCAAGATATTTCCTGTAGCCATTTTGGGCTGGGCCCACCTGTCAGCCCAGGTAAAGTTTAACAATTCGAATCCGCCCTCTTGTATTTCGAACATCTGATCACCAGTGAGACAGGCGAATGTCTAGCCACTAGGTTAAAGCAGCTCCCATGTCATAGAACTCATCCCAATAGAAAACATGAAAAGTAAACACGTCTGTCACAATTATTCTCCACCGTGAAGGGCACACATGCATACAACTCTTCACCAGCTTTCATGTCAACAACACCCACACCACAACCGCTTGTTTGTTTCGTCACAGCTGCGCTTTCACACACGAAGTAATTGACCCTGGATCCAGACTTTGCTGGTATTCGACACTAACAGTCAGATTTTCGTTCTCCAAGAGACGTAGAGAAATAGCTGCCACATAGAGTCCATCAACTGGAGCTGTAAATATCCCGCTGTCTGCATCAAAGTTCTCGCCAACGTTGCAATACATTGTGTCGTATTCACTTATTATAGTGTAGCTATCAATTTGCCCTGTAATCCACGTCGCAGCATTAAATCCACATCTAGTTCGTGAAGCTTTCATTTCTGAAAAAGAATCAGCGCAAGTATTCTCCCCATTTCAATCTCTTGTTAAAAACAAACCAAAAATGGCAAACTATACTAATGTTAACTATCATCATCAGCACAATTATCAAATATCTTGCCATGTGACATGGGTGAAAATACTTCTCCACATTTCACGATTTCCAAGAGAATGTATCAATGGCTGAGGTAATTTTATTCCATGATGTGATGATAGTCTGTCAAGAAACAACTCACTCTTTCCTGTACCTCTTTATCCATTCATCTTCTTCTTCTTTCATTCACTTGAAATATGTCTATCACTGCAATGCTGCCTCTTGTATGAATTTAACTGTCTGTTTTAATTCCCTCAAAGGTCCATAGAGTTTATCTTCCACTGTTGTCTCTCTAGGCCAGAAGGTTTACCTAGATATGTTGTATTTTGGGCAGTCTTGTAGTATGTGCTCTGTTGTCTGCGATGCAAATCCACATGTGCACATGGCTGAGTCACCAATCTTGAATTTTGTATACATGTGGTTACGTAATTTATTGTGTCCTGTTCTGAGGCGCAGAATAATCCACTCATCTATCCAGTTGTTACATTATGTTCAAGATAAAAAAGAGAGCATGTTGACACAACTTTATCTTCTGCCCTTTATACTCCATTGGAGCACAGACCATAAAACTACCCATACCAGGCCGTCTGATATTTTGCTGTCTCCTACAGCTCCCCTCCATGTCCTCCATCACCGTCTCAAAGTATCTTCTCCATGTGTCTATATTTCGTTTGTGTATGTGTGCATGTGTGTGTGTGTGTGCACGCGGACACGTACACATACGCACACACACACGCGCGTGTGTATATTTTCGATATGATAAAATAAATAATCTAAATATAAAATAGGAAAAGAGACCCATTATGTGATTTAATTTTTTTCCCTATGTAGTTCACGCATGAATACAGCACATCACCAGCATTCATGGCAACAACAGCCACGCCACAAGCGGATGTGTATTTCGTCACAGCTGAACTCTCCCACACTTGGCTACTTAAGGTTTGATACAGGCATTGATTGTAGTTTCCATCACCAATTACAAGAACTGTGAATATCCAACGGTCTGCATTAAAGTTCTCGTCAACAGTAGAGTTATTTATTGTGTATTATCTTATACTGTTTGCAAGGTCCTCTTCTGTTATCCACGATTTAGCACTAAATCCACAGCTAGATCCTCAAGATTTCAGTTCCGTAAAACGTATCAAGACGAATTGTCTCCCCATTGCGATCACTTATTAAAAAAACAACACCGCTTATCATCAGCTTGCCTTTGAGCATGGGTGATCACACTTCTCAATATTTCCAGATGTCCAACACAATGTATCCACCCCTGAGGTCACATTGTCAACGTCATGATTATATTCTGTCACGTGTTGATATTTGTCCAGACAAAAACAACTTTCTGTAGCAGAAAGATAATGTGGGTATGTGAAGTACTGGGACCATCACATGTGTGGCCTGAGTGCACGGAGGTATGTGCGTTGTCCTTTGCAGGACGTTGTGATGAAAACCAAACCCCTGTTTGATTTACAAGGCAAGTTTATGTTCAGTAGGTTGCAATTGCTTTCTGAACAAAAAGCCAACATTGAAGTCCAACTGACCGGTGTAGTGAATTAATGACGCCGTCAAAGCTCTGGGAATGTAAGCACAAGCGCATTAAGCCTCGCGACTACACAGATCTCTACATGGAATATTCGGTGGTCAGTATTTAGCTGGCTGACCTCTACGTGGAGGATTAGGTGGTCAGTATTTATCTCTTTAAACGAACTTTGATTGCAGACATCGAACATTTGTCCATGCCACGGTGACAGGCTGTCTGGAAACTTCCCTCACTGTCTTCCTGTAGATCATTGTCCAACAACAACAACAACAACAACAACAACAACAACAACAACAACAACAACAACAAAGCAGAGATAACTGTGTAGAAGAGGTAAGAGTTACCTAATTGTCGTAATCTCGGGGACATCACTGCCACCTTCTTGATTAACTGGGACAGCTGCAAAAGTTACAGTAATTTTATACTATACTATACTATACTATACTATACTATACTATGCTATACCATACTATGCTATACTATACTATACTATACCATGCTATGCTATACTATACTATATTATACTACACTATACTATACTATGGAGGCAAGATGGTACAGTGTCTAGCAACCTTGCCTACCGGATCCGGCGGTAGTAAGTTCGAGTACCGTTGGATGAGGGCATATTTTCAGTGATCTGGACATCAAGGTGGACCCAGCCTAAAACTGGTACAGGAAATGTCCTCGGACGTAAAGGCGGTCGGCCAGATATTGACCACGTCATCCGGCCAGCGCCGATTGCTCTGTAAAAATATCGGGCTAGCAACATTGTGGTTGTGATGATGTACTCCAGCAACATTGTCGTTGTGATGACGTACTCCAGCAACATTGTGGTTGTGATGACGTACTCCAGCAACATTGTCGTTGTGATGACGTACTCCAGCACCATTGTCGTTGTGATGACGTACTCCAGCAACATTGTGGTTGTGATGACGTACTCCAGCAACATTGTCGTTGTGATGACGTACTCCAGCTTCCCTGTCTCATGACGTGCCCACAGAATGGGGACTGTCTACTTCTGATACGAGTGACCAGTTCTCTTTGTCAGTTCACTTCTTTCAAGGTTTCTTCGTTGTTCTTTTTATCTCTATCTGTTCACATTGTTCTCTTTATTCTTCTATAAAACCACACCTCCGCATCTTCCATATCATTTCACAGTTGTCTGCTAGTTGTCCATGATTAGCTTCCGTAGATCAGGATTGATTCAACATTGCTATTAAAACATCTCTTCGTCACCTCGATTGTCATAGATAAATTACAGAGAATATTCTTCATCTTGTGAAATGCTGCGTTTGTTTTGGCTATTGTACATTTAACTTCCTTCATACCACTTCTTATTTTCATGGATACCAATATGGAGGCGTAAACAGTGTTTGCAGTGATCAAATCAAGATAGACCTACGACAGGTCCAGCAAACAAGAAGTGAATTTATTTATTCATGTACCATTGCACAAGAATTATGGAGGAAATTGAAGGAAAATCGTGAATTTATCAACGACAAAAGACTAAACATGGAGTGGGTTTTATATTACACCGAGAAAAACCGTACATGATTATCAACATTGAATTTATGTCAGAAAGAACAATATTAATATGCATTAAAGAAGGCAGTTAAACAACAACTATTATACAGACATACACCCACACGCACAGACACTTACAGCTAAGAAGACCATGACGAATACTTCGATATTTATTGTTATGGGTGATTTCAATGGACGAATAGTTACAAGGAAAAACTAAATTTTTAA
>JACEFZ010000382.1:0-12500 GCA_014155875.1 Cepaea nemoralis
TTCCTCGAGGTCTCAGGCCCCCCAATAATCTTAAAACAACCCTTGCACAAAGCTGTGTGCGACAGCGTTACCTCTCTGCGCTCCGTGGTTGTAAAGTATCTTTCACTGGTAAGTTAGTGTTTCGTTGTCTATGTGTCCCCTGACCAGGAGTTAATCCCTTGTTTTACAATGTATGTAATGTACATGTTTGTGCTTCCTGGTTGTGCGTGTTTGATCTACCAATAATATACGTTACCTTCTAACATGTGGTGTCTGTCTAAAATATGTATGTAAGTTAGTGTTCAAGTGCCATAATTAGGTTAAATGTGGGCCACAAACCAAGTGGTATAAAAATAATTCGTGGACTACGTTCCGTCTATGAGATTAAAAATACTTTCCCTAAGGCTACACTAAAACTACAGACAACACATTCGAAGGACCGCATATTTCAACATTGAAAGCAAACGCTGGACGCAGACAAATAATTTAAAAAAGTCGCGTTGAGCGGTCGAAAAAACTCCGTTGGGTGTCATCACTCTCCATTGTATATTTTCCCTTTTCTCTCACTTTCACAACTTCTGTCACACATCTTTATTCTCCCCAAATATGTTTCAAAAACGCTTGAAGTGAAAACTGGACAAGTTGGGCTCAGTTTGAAAAGAGTTGAGCTTAATGACTGTGCGTAACTTACTGCACGAGTCATGTATTTACAAAATATTTACATGGATGAAATAGGGTTGATAGTTTGTACCCTGATATTATTAAACACTATATTCTACTGAAATACTAATACTACTTCTATAAATATACATATCCTAATTTGTTGTACAAAATCAATCTAATTTAAGGGAAGTAATCTAACTATCTAAAAAATGAAAATGATGTGAGATGAGTTATGTACCTTTCTAAAATGGGAAATGTGAAATGTAACACAATTATAAATAATGTTTTAATGAAAAAATATGATTGATATTTTTACTCTACATGGTGTAAATGATGTATGTTCATCTGTATAATCCTTTTATCCTATAAGGTATAAACTAATTTTAATCTTAAATGATGAGGTTGTTAACGTGTTCATCAAGATGGAATGAAATAAAGTGAAGTGAACTAACTGGTACTGTTCCTATCTAAACTTTTTATCCTAGTTTTTAATTAGCTGTTATTAAGTTTAAAGTACTATACTAATCTATTTTTATGCTAAGTAAGTGGGTAAATTAATGATTTATCTAAACTACAAAAAAAAAATCTATTATATTCCCTAAATCTAATCTAACTCTATATTAAAGTAACTAATCTAACTATAATTTACCACTATATTAAAAACGTTATAATACATATCACAATAACTAAATATATATACATGGTATTTATTTACCTCAGGTTAGTGGTTGCCATAATGTTCAGAGATTGCTTTCATTGGCATAGTTTATATATACACAATTGTCCTGGGTATACTAAATACACTACACAGTCATACTTGTGTCTTATGGGTATCCTTCCACTCGTAGAGTCCGCTGGTGTCGTAGACAAGTATATTCGTGTCTGTTATTTATGCATTGTTCTGACACTGTTCTTCCCTGATTAACACAGGTGATTCACCGGAACACAAATGGAGCATAGTAAGTAACGAGCTGTCTATGTACACACGGTGATTCACTTGTTCTTGGAGCACAGTTCTTATTCTGCTGTCTACGGACACATGGTGGTTCACTGTTCTTAGCACACAGTCCTGATCATGATGTCTATGTATTACATAGGATATTTTACATAGGATATTTTAAGTGTACTAAATTAACATTTGTTACAATACCTTTTCATGTGGAATATCAGGTATTTCTACCTCAGATGGTCGACTAAGGGTATCAGCAAGAATGTTGTCCCTACCCTTAATATGCTCTATACTAAAAGTATAATTCTGTAATATTAATGACCACCAGTAGATGCGGTCGTTGCGATGCACCCCACTTTGTATGACCGTGATTGGGGAGTTATCGGTCTGGACTACGAAGTGATTACCCGCTAGAAATCGATGCAACTTCCTCACCGAATAGATGACGCTTAGGGCTTCCAACTCTGATATGGAATATCTGGACTCAGCAGGTGTGATCTTGCGGCTCACGTAGCAAATTGGATGGAAGATGCCATCATAAAACTGGCCTAGTTTTATCCCTACCCTTAATATGCTCTATACTAAAAGTATAATTCTGTAATATTAATGACCACCAGTAGATGCGGTCGTTGCGATGCACCCCACTTTGTATGACCGTGATTGGGGAGTTATCGGTCTGGACTACGAAGTGATTACCCGCTAGAAATCGATGCAACTTCCTCACCGAATAGATGACGCTTAGGGCTTCCAACTCTGATATGGAATATCTGGACTCAGCAGGTGTGATCTTGCGGCTCACGTAGCAAATTGGATGGAAGATGCCATCATAAAACTGGCCTAGTACTGCAGCAATGGAAATCCTGCTGGCATCTGTCCTAAGATAATAAACGAGCCTAGGATTAGGCAAACGGAGGATTGGTACATTACTAAATAGGATTTTCAATTTTGACAATGCAGAAATTAATAATGCATCTTTGACATCTAATTTACTGATGCTTTTAAAACATTTGAAAATACACTTGTGATTTCCGCTAAGTTCGGTATGAACTTACTATAATAATTTTACTAAACCCGAAAGGCTCCTGACCTGCTTCTTTGTCGTAGGCATGGTCAGGTTCATAATTTTAGTAATAATTTTATTGTCAGTTTTTAGTTGTCCTTGTGAAATGACATGACCCAAAATATCAATTTCTTGTAGGCCCAATTCAACTTTGCTCGGTTTGACAGTGAGACCGAAGAGTCGCAACCTATCGAAGACATGTCTGAGTTTCAAGTAAGTGTGTTGTCCAGTCATCTGTATGGACACAAATATCATCTATATATGTCACCGTATTCGTCACTCCATGTAGTAAAACTCTAGTTAAGCGTACGAAAGTGGCAGGAGCGTTACGAAGTCCGAAAGGAAGAAAAACGCCACTCGTAAAGACCTAACGGTGTTGAGAATGCAGTAAGATGGATGGATTGAGTCTGCATAGGGACCTGCCAATATCCCTTAGTAAGGTCTAATTTAGAGAAGATTTTGGAGGTGGACATATCCAGAATGAGATCTTCGCAGGAAGGAATTGGTTCTGCGTCGATCTTAGTGACATTGTTGATTTTCCTATAGTCCACACAGAGACGAATTGTGGAGTCTTTTTTCTTGACCAAGACGATTGGAAAGGAGTACTCAGATGTAGATTTTTGAATGATTCCACTAGCTTCTAAATTAAGAATTTCCTTATTTAGACTTTCTCTGTAGCTAAGTGGGATAGAGTACGGTCTGCATTTGATAGGCTTAGAGTCCGAAAGAAGGATGGAGTGCTCGATCCTGTCCGTCCTACCTGGAATGTCGGAAAATATGTCCTTATACTCCGTCACTAATTCTATTGTCTGTCGTCGTTGTTCTTCTGTTAGTCCCGGTTCTAACCGTATACAATCTAATGTCGCAGTCTTGTCTACAATTGGAACAGGTAGTTCCATCCCGTCGTTGTCTACCTGATTCAGTACGGTTGTGGTGCTAAGTGCGTTTTCTGTAAGTTCACTAGGTGTATGCATATCGTCGGCTTTGCCAGTCACGCTAACTAGTGTAGTTGCGTTGTGTATGTCTGTCGTCTCATCCATAGGTGTGGGTGCATTGTGTTCGTCTGTCTCTAATTCTGTCTTTTGTCGTGAAAAGTAGGGTTTCAACATGTTGATATGAAATATCTTTAAGTGTCCGTTTATCGATATTTCATAATCGACATCTGAAATTTTTCGTACCACTTTGAATGGCCCTTGCCATGAGGTCAATAATAAATTCCGTTTGTCTGGGAGTACAAGCAGTATGTCTTGATCTGGTTCAAGATTAATAGTTCTCGCACCTTTATTTGCGTATTGGCGGTAGATTTGACCCTTCCTCTCCAAAGCTGCCTTGGCTATGATACTGTTACCATCTCATAAGGTGTTTTAGGGGTTGGAATTTCAATCGCATTAGTTACTAACTGATGGTAAATTGTTAGGGGTCCACGTGGGTTAGCCCCGTATACTAATTTAAACGGTGAGAAACCCGTGCTTGAATGGGGAATCTCCCGATAGGCGAACAGCACTGTTGGTAACAGTGTATCCCAATCAGCTGGGTTTTCTGCTGTCACCTTAGCCAGCATATGCTTTAGGTCTCCGTTAATTTTCTCTACTATTCCATTGCTGGCTGGATGATAAGCTGTTGTAAAATGCTGTTTAATCCCTAACATTTTCGTAAGGGCTTGCGTTGCAGCCGATATGAATTGGGTTCCACGGTCGAATAAGATGGTATGTGGAAATCCGAATCGTGAGAACAAGTGTAGAAATACATTGGCAATGTCTTTGGAGGTGATGTATTTCAAAGCTACTGCCTCAACCCACCTTGAACATAGGTCTACCATCGTTAAGATGAAGCGATTTCCTTTGCTGGACACCTGGTTCAGGGGTCCAACAATATCAACCGCCACACTCTCAAATGGCCTAGAAGCCAGTGTTGAAGGTTGCACTTCAGCTGTAGGATGTTTACCCTTACGTACTAGTTGTTGACAGACATTACATGAACGACAAAATACTTTTATGTCATTTCAAAAACCTCGCAATAAAAATGAGCCTGAATTCTGGCCCTGGTTTTGTCGTATGCAAGGTGACCAGCAAACGGTGACTCGTGTGAAATCTTTAGCACAGTTTGGCGGTGTTGTACAGGTAACACCGTTTGCTGAATCTCATGGTTACCAGTTGTATAATAACGAGTAAGAATACCCTTATTAAGTCTAAAGAACCATGATGCGTTTTTTGTTACTTTGGCTTTTTCTTTTAATAGCTTCAGATATGGAGACACACTCGGATCAGCTTTTTGCTGGTCTATGAACTTTTGTCTGGTGGTATCATCCGTGCTAGTTGGTGATAGCAACAGTAGTCTTTCATCTTGTAAGTGTTTAATAGTATCTGCTCTGGTTGTTGCATTAGCTGCATTTAATTTTTTCCCATGCAGCTATTTCTTCGTTAGTGCAATGTTTCAATTGGGGTAAGCATCCCAAATTAAATCAGTACAAGGGTTATCTAAATCGCACATGTAAAGGTACCAGAAAGGAAAGGAGTGTTAATACGGGCTCTTGCCAAAGGGTAAATTTCAATATTACCCAAAAAGGTTCGGCATTTGACTGAGTCACCTGTATAATCATTTGGATTCACCAGTTCCTTTCTAAGACCTATAAGAGTGCTCCCACTGTCCAGCAAACATTGGCATGGTATTTCGTTGACCAATTGTATTGTGGAACACCAAATTGCCTCTGGAGGCTAATGCTGCATTTACACTCTCAGTGGAGAATGGTACTGTATGTCCACATTCTAATTTTCCGTCTGCATGGAATTGGTGACATCGCTCACAACTGTCAAAGCTTAATATATCGTTTACACAACAAACATCTTCAGATTGGTTAAAAGGTAATTCATTCTCGACCTCACACTCAGTCTCACTACCACTATCAGAAGATGTATCAATTAACATTGCACTGTTGGCCTTCATTCTTTGGCGGCCCAGGCACTTATTGGAATAATGCCCGTAGCTAGAACAGAAGAAGCATTTGACTGCACGCCTGTATGCAGTTCTCTTGTTTTGTTGTTTCTTAATGACCATCTCAAGATGTGTAGGATAGTTTGGTGATTTATCACACATAGAGTAAGTATCATGAAAAAGTTGGCAATACACACATTTAGACAATTTTTGGTCTTTCTTGTCGACTCTCTGTCATGGTTTTTTATTGCTACGATAGCTTTTAGGTTGGTCCTTACCAAAAGAGACTATTTCAGAGTCGATATTTGATGTTTTAAAAATATCCCTATTTGAGGAAAAATATGCAGAGCCTTTCTTCTCAAATTGTTCTATGGTTTCGATGTCTGACTGCTGAAGGAATTTAGCGAAAGGAGATGGTATTGTGGATATGACTTTATCCATGGCTATTAAATTTTTAAGTTTTTCAAAGTCCTTTCCTATTTTTGCTGCACTAAGCCATCTATTTAGCACGCTTTGGACATTCGAGACATAATCGATGAAAGTCTCACTTGGTTTTGGTTTTAAGTTAGAAAATTGCACTTGATACCCAGGGGCATCAAGTAAAAAATGTTGCATTATCCTATCGTGAATGTACTGATAGTTAGATCTAAGATCAGTTGGTATAGATTCTATAACTTTAAGGGCTCCCCACTGAGGTTCTTCATGTAAATCATGGCCCACATATCGATTGGTACTTGGTGGTATTTCAGCTGATATTCGACATTTTCTGTCCAAGCTGATATGGAATCTTCTTTACAAAATGGCTTAATAATATGTTTGTATTTATTAAGTTTATTCTCTTCTTGTTGACTCTTAAGTTTTGTAGCGGAGATCTCTAAGTGTGAATCTACTTCCATACCTTTCATCTTTAACTGTGTCTCTGATTCAATCTGTATTTGTTTTTCTTTCACTCTTGCCATTTCATCTATCTCTCTTTGTTTTAATTCTAATTCTTTTTGCTTTATCTCCTTATCTTGATCTAATTGTTTTTGCTTTATCTCCTTATCTTGATCTAATTGTTTTAGCTTTATCTCCTTATCTTGATCTGACTGTTTCAGTTTAGTTTCTTCAGCCAGTTGTGCCTCTTTGTGTTTTATCTCTAACTCCTTTTGTTTTGTTATCTCAGCTAGTTCTACAATCTCCTTCTGATGTTGTCTTTCTCGTGCACGTTCATCTCTCTCAGCATCTTTTGCTTCCCTAAATTTTTGATCAGCATATTGCTCTAAGTCCTTTCCTGTGTATTCTAATTCCTTGCCTGCTTTATGAAATCAGCTAAAGTTGCCATGTTGTTGGGTAATTAGCTAGAGTTGATAGGCACTCAAATATTTACTCACTTATTTATATTAGATATGTTAAGTTTTTACATCCCTGTGTACAAAAAATATACTCTTAGATTACACCCTGACAAATAGATCACAAAAATTATACTAATAGATCACACCCTGAAAAAGAGATGCATTATTAATCATATTGCATTCAAAATAATTTGGGTATACTCATCTTAACATTCCAGAAAATCAGGTACAATCGTTTGGCACCTCAGGTCCAATCGTTTGGCACTACGACATACACCTTGCGTTATTCTTATGAACAACTGTTGTTATACCTGGTTTACAAGAGCATCAATAATTAACCAATTGTAAACGACATATGACTTTAGACAATTTTGTACAATCACATGCCCCCGGACAACACAATGTGGTATAATTAATAATAAATGTCACTGTCCTGTCTTCGTTCTAATGTCTTCTGCGTTCCCTACCTATTGCTGTTTAATCTATGGAAGTGCTGTGCAGACCGAGTCTTATTTGCATAGCGAAAGTAGTGCCATCGCGACGGTAACAAATAGAAAAAGTATACAAATAATTAAATAAATGCTTTGAAATAAATATAAAAGTAATAATAATGTTCAAATAAATAAATATATTCAATAAATAGATTGTATAAACAAATAATATTTAATATAAACCAAAGATTCAGGCGAGCAGCCGCTTGGCGATTTGTAAACAATCTGTCGCTGATTGCAAATGGCGTAAGGCAGCTGTTTGTCAGTCGCGATACTTCACAGGCGCAGCGCTATTTTTAGATTGGAAAAATCGATATTGTTGTCGGCTCATTTCTTGTGTATTGCTCCGCCGTGAATCATATTTGATAAATACTCATAAATAAATCAGTAATTGTAGAAATAAATGATACAAAACTATAATAATAATACTTACAAATCAGAAGAAAACATGTTCATAAAGCACAAAACATTTTAATAAGCATAAATAAACGTTAATCGGTCACGATGGGCACAGCTCGCAATTTGTTCTAGTCTGCACACGCCATTGTTCACTAACATAAATTAAACCCTGTGATTAACTGACAGTAATACTATTTTAGAGCCGTGGGTGAGTGTTTTAGCTTGAACAATTGTCCAAGCTACACTTCTGACACCACTTCTGTCCTAGCCTGTCATCAAGCGATGCTACAGGCATTACGGGATAAACTTCTCTCGCACCACACAAAAAGATTTGTCAGTCGTACGAGAGGAATTGATTACACATTTTATTGCCACTGGCTCTTTACATTACATAAAATGCACAAAACAGTCGCTAATGAATCACACATGAATACACAGAATTGCCTATCACTAGTCGTTCCTAACCCTACTACTAAATCTATCTACTCGGCTAAAGAAATACGCATCGACGCTAAGCGATGTGTTCCCTACGAAGTCTGTCCCCTGTCTGACTAATTCTCCGCGTGCTGATTACACAGTACGCGGAGGGACCTGGTGCGTACTTCGGCTTTTTGCGTGCTGCATCATTCAGCACGCTTAGAGTAGTGGCCTCTCTTGAGTTTCATTCTAGTTCTCCGTGTCTATCACGTTGGCGTGATTATGCCGTGACCAGAGTGCTTACTCTCTGGTTGACACCTCCGTGTCTCATGAGAGAACTATTTGATAGTTCCCCTTCCTATCTACTCCCTACACCTACCCTGCCCTCATGTAGGGGCACTGGGTTACCTCTAATCTACTTGAGGTAGACCACTCATTCAGGGTGGTCTTCCCTGAGTCTTTGACAGTAGGTCAGTCAGTCGGCTTGTATCCCTGAATGTCAGTCGGTCAGTCGAATGGTCGGTCAGATTGTGTGGTGTCAGTCGATCAGTTCACATGTCAAACTGTCTGCCTGCCTGCATACAAACATACCCATGGATGCGCGTGTGGGTACTTGTGTGTGTGTGTGATGCGTGTGAGTGTGTGTGTGGTGTGTGTGTGTGTGTGTGTGTGTGTGTGTGTGGGCGTGCTGACAGTAAGTCAATGGAGGGGTGGTGGGGGGGGGGGGGGGGGGAGGGAGAGAACAACAGTTATGTGAAAAAGCCATAGGCGCGTCGACGAGACATGACGAAATAGTTCTTGTAAATAAGGAAACCTTCGAATTGTATATGTTTACTTTTATCGTAAATAAGGAAACCTTAGAATTGTATATGTTTACTTTTATCGTTTCTCTCTTATATCCGCACAGTGTCAGGCGGAGAGTCTGACGGTAGTACACGCGTTATTGGGTCCAGACACTTAGATGACAGATGTACACGCTCATATCGGTCTAGACACTTGGCATAAGGCACTGAGCTGATGGAAATGGCTGAATGTCTCTAAGTCAAATCCCTCTGATGTGAGGGCCTAGTCGTTACCTACCTCCTGCTCTTGGGGTTTGACGCTGAGCCGCCAGCATCTGCAGCCTATCTTGTTCCAGACGTACTGGTTATCCTTTACTGGTTATCCTTTCCTCTGGAGAAAACAAGGCAAGGCCGAGAGAGGGATCATGCTGCATGGGCAAAGCATGTTCTCCGAATCCATGCTCAGGTATTGTGCGATAGAATTCTAGTCTAATTCCAACCCACATACTTTCGTCTGAAAAGAAGCAAGGTGCCACTCACCATAGGGAGCAGTGAGACACACAATTTCGCAATTCTCCGACAACCCGAGTTGAAGGTTCGAAACCAACTGCAGCCAATTTGGAAGCAGACAGCTTTGAGCTGATTTCGGTTGTACGAGGCGTCGGCCATTCAGAAAGCAATGAAAAACTCATTCATTCATTCATTCATTCATTCGGTAGCATGTCCTTTGCAGAACCTCGCTTTCAGAAAACTTCTCGATCATAAGCAAGATGTCCCGTGTCCGATACACCCATCTGGAGATCATCTGCGACATCCTGCACCCATCTTATCTTTGGCCTTCCTCTTCCTCTCTTCCCAGGCATATACCCCTCCATTATTGTTCTCTCCAAACTCTCATGACGTTTCAAGTGACCAAAATATATCACTTTTCTTTGTTTTAGCGTCTTTAATAACCAACATTCTTCAATATTCTCTCTCTTGAAGTATGGATGCATTTGTTCTTTTCTTTACCCAAGATATTCTTAGAACTCGTCTATAACATTTATATTCAAAGGCATTTATGCGCTGTTCAGCTTGTTTAGTAAGTGTAAATGAAAAACTACTGAGCTAATATTACCTAACAGAACGCAAAAGGCCATACATTTTGGGGTTCATTGCAACGTCCTCTAAAGAACATGCAACTTCTTCTTCAGCATTCCTAGCCATTGAGTTTCTTTGCTGCAGATACAATCTGTCTCCATTCGTTTCTCTGGTTGACCTTCTCTTGCCAAGTGCTTGTAGGTTTGTATATATATTATCTCTCCATCGTCTTCTTGGTCTACATCGGGGTCTACGGTCATTTATTTCCTGAGTGTAAGCGAGTTTTGTTTCCCTATTATCTTCCATTCTTTCTATATGCCCCAGCCATTGTAGTCTATTAGCTTTCATGATACCAGTGATTCGCGGGGACTTAAACAGATCATAAATGTCTTTGTTACTTCTTCGTTTCCACTCTTCACTTTGTGTATCCCTAATGGGTCCAAAGATGCGTCTTAAAACTTTGTTCTCAAAGGTTTGTAACAAGGCTTCGTCTCCTTTCGTTGTACTCCAGGTTTCAGAGCCATACAGCACAACTGGTCTGATCAGTGCTTGCTTGCTTGCTTGTGTTCGTTGGCTTGAGCTCCAACGCGAAGTCCTGTATGTCGGATAAAGGCATCCTGTTATCCAACATCAGTGTGATGTCATACAGGACCTGAGGTTTGCATGAGTATCCGTTGTCCCATGTCAGGCTTATTGGTGTTCAGACTGGTGGTTCCTCGCCGTACAGGCAGACACTCTCCGACTTCGGAGGAGTCTGATCAGTGTTTTGTATATTGTGATTTTGGTGTTACGAGATAGATAATATGCAACTAACTTTTAGTAATTGAAAAATGGGGTCGGTTAAGTGAAACGTCCATAAGCGAGGCACCGATTAACGGACAATGGATGTGTGTGTTCCAGGGTCTCCACATTACACGCCGCTAAGTGGGCCAGCCAGTTCTGCTATTGTATTGTGGCGATCAGGCCAAGACAAGAATGGCGACATGATATGACAGTGGGGACGATGTTATTTTCGGGCTGTCAGATAGTTGGCGTTCAGCGCGTCTTTGAGCAACGACGGTGGTGCACGTTAACACAAGTGTTTTGCGTTCATCATCATCATCATCATCATCATCATCATCATCATCATCATCATCATCATCATCATCATCATCATCATCATCATCATCATCAGCAGCAGCATCATCATTCATGCCATGCCAATACGCGTGTGCGGTCATATCTCGCCATCTGATACCATCTCCAGTCTAGAATCACTGACTTATTTCAATATCTTAGGGATATAAAACAATACCTTAGGGATGTACAACACTATCTTAGGGATGTACAACACTATCTTAGGGATGTACAACAATAGTTTCCCAATGACTTTCTCACACTATCTCCAGTCTAGAATCAGTGTTGTATGTCAGTGTCTTAGTGATGTACAACAATAGTTTTCCGTGGACTTTCTCACACTATCTAGAACTGGCACTATTAGCCACCGGACGCTGATGCATATGTTGGGTGGGGGGAGGGGGGCGGGGGGGGGGGGGGAAGGGAGGGAGGATCTGAGCACCTATGGACCTGTCTGGAGTGCAATGAAGTTACCCCAACTGATAACTGATAACTGATCTCCAGTCTAGAATCAGTGTTGTATGTCAGTGTCTAAGGGATGTACAACAACAGTTTCGCATTGACTTTTAGTGTCTTAGGGATGTACAACAACAGTTTCCCATGGACGTCCTCACATCATCTCCAGTCTAGAATCAGTGTTGTATGTCAGTGTCTAAGGGATGTACAACAACAGTTTCCCATTGACTTTTAGTGTCTTAGGGATGTACAACAACAGTTTCCCAATGACTTCCTCACATCATCTCCAGTCTAGAATCAGTGTTGTATGTCAGTGTCTTAGGGATGCACAACAATAGTTTCCCGTGGACTTTCTCACACTATCTCCAGTCTAGAATCAATATTGTATTTCAATGTCTTAGGGATGTACAACAATAGTGTCCCATTGACTTTCTGTGTCTTAGTGATGTACAACAATAGTTTCCCATTGACTTTCTCACACTATCTCCAGTCTAGAATCAGTGTTGTATGTCAGTGCCTTAGGGATGTACAACAGTTTCCCATTGACTTTTAGTGTCTTAGAGATGTACAACAAGTTTCCCATTGACTTTCAGTGTCTTAGGGATCTACAATAGTTTCACATTGATTTTCCGAACAATTTAGGTGCGTCTGGCCGAGTGGTTAGAACGCCAAGTTTCTATTCGGGAGACCCGGGTTCGAAGCCTCGGTAAGGTGAATTGAACAAAAGAATACCCCAGTGCGGCGACTGCATTAGCCAGGCGGTCGTAATTCCTCAGATTTAGTTTCCCCTACCTGTCCTACACCGCTTCTTATTATAGGCAGTAATGAAAGATGTTATCAACA